>CAJPEX010003327.1:0-29860 GCA_905338405.1 Notodromas monacha | reverse complement strand
GATGCAGTATCCGCTGCTCACTGCACTCACTTGCAGTGCACCAAATACATCCTTGAATACGAAAAAAAAAAGTAAATTACTGTACTGTACTGTGCTAAAATACATTGGCACCCTGAGATGCAGACGTTATTGGTGCTTGAACTTCGTCTCTACGTCAGAACGTCCGCATGTTGGATCAAGTTTTCCGACTTCAATGGGAACACTTTCAATTGATTCTCCTGTTCATGAAAAATTAGAAAAAAGTCCCCCAAAAATTGCAAATTATACCTCAACTGTAGATAGCAAAAAAAGCCGAAAAACTTTTCAGAGGATTTTAAAAATAGTCCGATTTTTTGATATGCAAAAAACCCAGAAAGCAAAGAAGCACAAGTCTCCCTATACAAGACTGTGCATATAGGCGAGCGGGCACAAAATAAGCCTGTTTTGGATTATGGATTCGAGTGAATTTAAAATATTTATTTTTATATTTTGATTATATAAATAGAGTAGCAGAATTCGTTCAAGGTGTATACATTTTTTTCATATTTCTAGAAATTCTGTCAGTGTCCGCATCTCAAGACGTCGCCCGAATGTCAGGTCAGATTTTTTTTACTTCCAAGTGTCCCTGAGTCAAATCGTCCGCATCTCGGGGTCCCAATGTAATTGCAATACGAATAAGGTCTTCGAAATTTTAGTGTACAGTGCAAAATTTGTCATCCGAGTATCAGATCATCAGTGGACTCGCTCTACAAGTATCAAGGGACAAAACCATCAATTTTTAAGAAGAGAAGTTCGTTGTAAAGAAGTTTTTCATACATCAAGACCCGTTTTTGTCCTCTACTTTAAAGAATGAAAGGTTTCCCGTAATCCGCTCAACTTTAATCCGGGAAAAGAAATTCTCTGACCAATAATCCATGCCTCTACGCTAACCACTTCTGAAATTAAAAACGAAACAAAAACCGTAATGCAATCATTTTTGAATTGGTAAAATTTCAAGAGTGCCGTTTCTTTTCTCAACACCCGTTAAATTTTTTCAACGATCAGTTCGTTGCTGACGCAAAAATATTTTTCAAAGGTTCCATTACTGAAAAGATTACCGTATACTCACAAGTTTTTCGTTGTAACCCACGGGTTTGACTTTCTCGAGACAGGCATTAAGAGTTTTCTTTGAGAATATAGTCCGCCAGGATCTCGGGGCTGTTCCAAGCGCAGCGAATTTGGGAGGCAACAAGTGGAAAAACTTTTTCCAAATGGAACCAACATTTTCTTTCGGGCAACCTTCCAAGTACTCCAGAATTTCTTCCATGAACAACCTGCAACATGAAATCAAACGAAAGATGATCAAATTTCAAATAATTCTCTGGTCAAAAACAGAAAACTAGACTTCAAATCGTATTAAGCATCACGATCCCTTCAACGGCGTTCTTCTCAATTTCATTTTCGGATACCGTACTGATTTAGGCGAGTTTCCGAATTCAAATTGCATGAAAGACAATAGGGTCCTCCGAAGTAACTTATGAAAAAAAAAAAATTTGCGAATTTCAATACATGCTAAGAAATGAGGCAATTTTCGACTGAGAATTCCGTTATTCATCGCAAAATGCTATCTTCGGCATGAAATCTGTAGCACGGTTACTTCGAAAAGTCGATGGTCAATGAATTCCTGGTTTAAACGGTAAATTTCCCGCTTGACGAACGACTTCGACTTGTATTTCCTCAATCTTTTTTCCCCGGCTTAAGTTTCATCCTGAAATAAAAAAAAAAGTGCTTTCTATTGCCGCATCATGTTCAACAGCAGTTTTCGCAATACTGTAAATCCTGTAAAGATTCACGTTTCGATTCGTGAAGTAGGTTCAGTGGCGTCAACAACTACATTAAAACCGGTTTCCTCGGTGATAAAAGTCAGTTCAAACACGCACCTGAAGTTGATATCAAAACACAATACAATTAATATCTGTCATATTTTTATATCATAATACCATACACGTTTCTTCAGGAATCGGTGATTTCAATCAAGAAATCATTTCCAACAACAGCTTTCACATCAAAGAATGACAGGATTTACCTTCCGATTTGCAAGGTAGGTTCAGTGGCGTAAATAGCTCCGGAAAAACCTGTTCCCTCGGTAATAAAAGGCAGTGCAAGCATGCACATGAAGTTTGAGATCAAAATGGCATTGATTTGCGAAGGCAGCACTACGCCCTTCATGGTTGGCACGCCGAATTCCGGCTCTCCGTCGACGAACACCCTCCCACAACATTCTTTGAACTCCTGAAACAGAAATTACAGGAACACATCAACCTCGGGAGCCAAAAAAAAATTTAAATAAATACAACAAGACATACGGTGAAAAGGTTTTCTCCATCTGGAAGTCTGGGGGTCCAAGATGGAAGCGACTCGAGTCGTTTGTCGGGGATCAACGGAATCGGCAAGAAGTGCTGAAGGGATTTGACGTCCAAAGCACAGTCCAGCAAAATATTTGCACCATGGTAAGACAGCAACAAACAGGGTCTCGAGGTGTCTTCGCTGAGGCACACCACTTTCATTTCTGGAAACTTACAACAGAAACGTCTCATATTCCGCTAACAAGCATCGAACAAAGCGTTTATTGAATTCTACCAACCCAGAAAAGAAAGAAAACACAGTAGCCATTCATGAATATCATTTTGCATTTCCAAAAACTTTCGTGAAAAAAGCGAACAAAAAACAAAACATAATCCGTGATATTTGGCTCAAGATCAGAATTCTTTCTTACACATACTGTTGAATCGGAAAATAGGTTTCAGATAAAATTAAACTGAATTCATTGTTTAAATTGAAATAAATTTCATTTATCCACCACCGACCTGTATTCTCTTGCATTGCTGCTTTTGGCGCTATTTGGACACGAAATTGAAATTAATATAATTCGAAAAGGTCTTTGATTCGCAAATAAACTGCATACATGCTTCTGATCTTATGAAATCTCCACAAAATTTCCATCAAGAATCCAGCTTGTAAGACAATGCATTTTCATATACGGTACTGCATTTTGAATTTTTCGAGGAGATTAAATTGAAAACTGGGGCATAAGCAGAATGAGCAAACTTTTTCGATCCCATGAAATGGAATGAAATTTCTCCTTCCGAAGTATGATAATCGCAAAGGACTTCAGTTTTATACACGACTGTAAACATCATCTCCTGTTATCATGATCGCAAGGAAAATAGCACACTTCTAAGAGACTTCTCATATTTTCATCAGAGAAAGCTAAAATTCATCTGAAATCTTGAGCAAAATTCACGGACCCATTCAAACGATCAAAAGATAAAATCATCATGATTCATCGTCATCGTCGTCATCATCATCTTGAAGCATTTCTGCCTGAGCACCCACAGACACAGCGACGTTCAAATCCACTTCTCCAGCTGAAGCTTCATCTTCGTTACTTCCGATGCGTCCTTCCTCAGCCAACAGTCGATCTCGAATGAGTTCCGCAATGGCTCGTTGTGTTTGTCGCTCGAGCTTCTCCAGCTTCTTGGCAACGTCTCGTTTCAGGTCCCAGTCAGGTTTCCGAGGTGCAAGACTAGTCAAATCCACTTGTTCCATCACATGCCTCGCTTTACCGGCCTCCACCTGATCCTCAACCTCTTCTATGATTTCCGCCGGCTTCACTTTCGGCGCACTCGAATCCTTGAGGCTCTCGTCAATCGGACGATAACTCCGAAACATGGGGCTGATGAAAAAAAATGTCCACGTGATTTTCGAAAAATACATACTGTTCTGTAGAATATTGTCACAACGAACTTTTGGGAACTTGAGAAAAATTTTTTTTAATGATTACTTGATGCAAGAAGATTACAAAAATTATGTCCAGAAAATCTTTTCACAGGATTTGACACAGGCTTTCACAGGATCCAGGATTTGAGAAAAGATTGTTACATTAAAAATTGTTTCAATGATATTTTTTGTGAAGCCATTTCAATGTACCGTACACTATAAATTTGTGGTGCGTACGGACAGCCAAGTAGTGTATTCAGACAACCGGTTTTTCATAGAATTTCAATCCCTAGCTTTTCAATATCGAAAAAAGCTCGTTGGCAAGTCCTAAGAGTACTAAAACGTGAACCACTTCAAAGATAAGGACGTCTCCTTGAACACACTTTTATTGAAAGAATAATTACCGAACATTTCGTAAAAATTTATTACCTCGGCAGTGGAGCAGGTTCAGCTTTATTTTCGCCATCACCGGTTTTATCCTTTTTCCTCTTGAGACTCAACAGCCTCTCTTTTCTCTTAACGGCTTCATCCTGAAGCCTCCCAATATCCTCGTCGTTCATCACCATAAATTCCTCGACTTTTTTTCCTGTTAGACAAAAAGACACGCGCAGTGAATATTAATTCTGAAAAAGCGTATACAGTCAACGAACGAATACAGTTTTAGAAAAACAGGAAATCGCATCTTCTTCAGACAGACTGCCCGGATCGAATCGGCTCTTCCGTTACCAATCAACAACATTCGTTGATCGCTCGCACAAAATTCATGCACTCTAAAAACCGGAAGCGACGCACATGCCCACGCATAATCAACATTACAAGTCCTCGAAACAATAAGCGTATACACAAATCAACACTGAAGTCACAATTTTTGCCTGCTTCTGTTCACGTCTCTCACGGCTTTCTCTAGCTGGAATTGTCGGTGATCGACACGCGTCAGAAAATTTTGTCTTTCCACGAAGCTGGAAAAAAAAAATGATGAAAACGCGTAAGAACAGGTGGATTTCAGTAATCTCGATCAGCAAAATTAATGCATGGTTTTACCACAATGGAGCGAAGACATTAAAAATCAGATATTAAAATATTGCAATAAATTTCAAAATAGCCAGACCAAAACCAGGAGGTTTCAAAAGAGCAAGGACGAAGACTATAAAATTCGAAAAAGAGCCCGCATCAAAAATTAAACCTCAAATTTAAACAACTGCTCTTTTGCGCACTAGCTTTCGTATGCAGTTCGCCAACTAAATCATGTACTGTACTTCAATAGTGCAACCTAGCAAAACATCTTGAAGAGGAAAAATAAGAGAAAAACTAATGACCTGCTCCTAGATTCGGCATGTTGTTGCAAATTCTCCTCAATCCCTTCTTGTTTCTTGAACGAATTCCAATCCTGTTTCGACTGCTCTAAAATGGTAGGCTTTCTTCCAGCGGAAAGGAGCTTCGAAATTCCTCCACCAGACATAAAACCCCGACCTCGGCCACGTCCTCCCGCAGAACCTTCAAGTAAGTCTCGCATTCATGAAATTGTACAATTCGACTGCAAACTGATCAACTGACCTATAATAGAACATCGGACTGGAGGAATCACTGGAGTTTTCGGAGTAGTAGTGGATTCCGACGCACTAAAAGCATTCAATGGTTTTTAATCATGAACCAACACATGGAATAACAAAAATCTCACTTCGGAGTAACAACGGAAGAAGTGGCCGAACTCCGCGAGATTTTTGAGGTAGTTTCCAAAGCAGTCGGATCACCTGCGTAAAAAAAATGTTTCATGGAAGAGGTCAACAAATAAAATATAGGGAAGAAAAATTACTTCGCAAGCCGTAGCCTTTGACCCCTTCTCTTGCTATCAAATTCTTCTCATCACTGGAATCGAGTGAAGCACGAGTCCGCTTTTTCGAGGAAACGTGATCTTCGTCGGACTTTTTTCGACGCTTCCGGCTTTCCACAGATCTTTCTCCTTCATCGTTACTGGCATCTGATCCCGATTCCTCCTCACTTCCGCTTTCCTTTGCTTTCACTGATAAATCATAGAGCAACGATGTAATGAAGGCGTGATCTTCTTGATAAAGAAATCCATTCCGAAAATGCCATCACTCACCAGGAACATAATCCTCATCACCACTGTCATCGGAATCACCATTTATTTTTGATTCACTCATATCTACAGAAAAGGACCAACCCTCAACATTATCGAACACGAGGTATTCGGAACATTTCGTTGAAGTTATCATTTTCCTTTTTTTCACTTCTTTTTCTGTACGCTCACGCTTTCAACACAGGGAAGTTCGCAGATCAAGTACCGAGTGATGCACTCGGAATATATTGCTTGAGAACTGGAACAAGAACACACTATTTTTTCTTTCGAAATTTGGTCCCCAACGGCATGGAAACAATAATGCAGATTTCACGACGATGCTGAACTTGTGGCACTCTTCTCCTTGTTCATCTGAAAAAGAAATCAACCGCTATACGAAAGGCAATCCGAAACACATTCATTTCCGCAATCGTCGGGATATTTTTCCAGACGATACCGAAACGAGGAGGGAGAAAACTACTCACCCCATGGGGTTTATCACCACAGACCCAGGCAACGAGACAAAATCCACAGGCACTGATTTTTCGCAGTCCGGGGATCGAATGCCGTTCGATGCTACATTCGAAGATGGCTGACTTTTCTTTGAAAAACGAAAGGATCGGAGTTTTCCCCGGTCTTTGACATCATCCCGCGAAGGTGACAAGTCAGACTTCTTGGGATCAATCGGTCTCTCGTTTTCTATACGCTTCAGCAACTCTTTACCAACATCTGCAAGTTTAAACATAATACAGAACTTGGTAAAAATGTCGTTATACGGAGAAAATAGTTGCACACAAGAGTTCATTCCTATCACAAAAATGGTTCCAACCAGAAAATTTTCCCTCACCGGTCAGAGTAAATTTGCGACCCAAGCTGAGTAGAGAAGAGATGACGCTGTTCCCCGGGGAAGGTTCATCCGATAAGTACCGAATGCCATGAGCTTGAAGAATCTGCAAACCGTCTTCCGTTTTATCATGACTATGTCTTATCTTCCAGTCCTAAAACGACAGAAAGTGTCACCAATGCTACAAAAGGGAAAAACGTGACGGTAAACACGACATGAATTCAAATGTTGAAGTCTCATCAGTGAGTTTGGTCCATTGATTCAACGACCAGTCCATGGTTCGAGCTTCTTCAATATTGCACCGAATATGCTTACATCTGTGACTAGCAAAAAGCGCTTGGCACGATTTGTAAGGGGTGCGGTAAAAATACAACGGTTTTGATTCAAATTTCCTATCAGAAATCAGTGGATTCTTTTCGCTTTACAATTTTGATGCATCAAAAACATTTTTAGCAAACCAACCTGAAGCAGCTTCAGCATCGATCGGTCATTTGACTTAATTGCCGTGTCCCAAGGAGTCAAACCGCGTTCGTTGACAACTTCCAAATCTCCACCGGAACCGGCATGAAGCAGCATTTTCACGATTGACTGATGACCGCGTTCCACTGCCACGTGCAATGGGGTCATTTTAGCCTAAAATAGAAAAACTCAGAATGAAAAAAGAACTAAAATGAGAGGTCAAAACACGCCTCAAGTTGAGAAAATACAGATCTTGTGTAGAAAATGTTTGTGTGATTCTATGAAAATTCAACGCCCGGTGCCTCGAACTACACAATTTTCTTCATCAGATATGTACCGTATGAATTATTGTAATCTGCAGATGAAGTCTGTATATTCAAACGAAGTTTAATTGAAGCTTGCCAAGCGTCAGGTGTTTGATTTCGATATCTAAGCAACTAAGTCAAACACGGAATTGAGAAGTATTGTACCAGTAAGATTATATGTGTCACAATCGTGATATGTCACGTAAGTCGGTCAACGAGCTTTAATTAACTTACCTCAAACGAAACAAAGTCCTTGAACAAAGTAATGCCGAAAATAAATCAAGATCATGATCCAAACGCCAAATTGATGCAATACAGTACTGTACTTCGTTCTCCAAAGTTTGAATTCGCTTCCTAAAATGTGACAAATTTCTTAACGCCTGGTTTTCACCGTTTCGCCCAAGTTAGATTTGGTAAAAATTCAAATGTTGAAGACTCATCAGTGAGTTTGGTCCATTGATTCAACGACCACTCCATGGTTCGAGCTTCTTCAATATTGCACCGAATATGCTTACATCTATACCAAGCATGAAGCGCTCGGTAAGATTTGTAAGGGGTGCGATAAAAAAACGAACTTGAAGATTTCGATCAAATGAAAGAACATTTATATTCACAATCTGGGATGTCCGGCAAATTAAAAGTGAATTTTGCTCAGTTCATCGTATGTCGTGCCAAGCCTTGGAGTTAGCTATCTTCAGAAATGGCTTGTCATCACTTCGATCTTAAATTTCTCTACCTGAATGGTCCAGCAAGAATCGACAGAATACCCGGCGTCGGTTCAATTTGAAGTGGGGTGTTTCGTACTTCGTTTTCTCAGAAATATTAAAACAAAACTGACACAGAACTTACATTATCACAATTTGAAGTATTAGCACGCTTTTTCAGCATAAGTTCGACGATTCCTCGCTGACCTTCGGCAGCGGCAACGTGAAGAGGTGTCTCCCCGAACTCATTCCGAGCGTTCAGATCACAGCCGAAATTCAACAACAAATTGACTAAATCCTCGCGGCCGTTCCGGCAAACCACGAAAAAAGCCTCGCGGCCAATCTGTAATCATACAAGAAAAGTCTCTTCATAACACACTCAGGACTCTGGAAATGTAAATTATCGCATCTGCGCGATTACAGTCCAGACCCTGGTTTTCTCCAGCCACGGGAAGAAATAAAACTGCAGACCAAAGGAAATTTTGTAATTTTTCATAACAGTGAAGAGCAACCAATTTTCGCTGCGTCTCGTGGCAGGACTATTTCTTTACACCATCATTAACTCAATCGGCATTATACACAGCATAATGCGAGTAGTCAAGCAAAATTTCGAGGTAGCTCAGTATGTACAAATAATTAGACCATTTATTCCCCGAAAATCGAATTTAGAAGTTCCATTCGTCAAAAATTGCTCATCCCTGACCAATTTTCAAATTCCTCAAAATCGAACATATGTACAGCACTTATGGAAATACTGTATCTCACAATATTTTGACTCATACATTTAAAGAGTAAAATAGACCCGAGTGTCATTCCAGTCGAAAAAATAATACCAACTTTAACGTTCGGCTAACCCCTCTCAAAGCTACTGTACTTTCCAGTTATTGCGTCTACCTTAGAATATCCGCCGCACTCGAGTTTTCAGGACGTTTAGGGGATAAACGAACGTGTGGCCTATCTAGCATAAAATGGTAGTGAAAAATACATACGGGCCCGATACTGGACGCCCTTCCTCTATGCAATGCATCCCTCACCTCTACCAATGACCCCGATTCCACCAGAGCCAGGAAATTCCTTTCGCTGTCAACTCGCTTTCTCTACACAGTAACACAAAATAACGTTCAAATTCGAGAAAAGGAACTTCAAGATGAAAAGAAAACTCACTTGTTTAGCTGAGATCTTCCTTCTCACATTGGAATGAAGGTCCTGGTCAACATCCTCGGGGAAGGAATCTTTGTCGCAAGGAAAACCGCTACTTTTCTCTTGCGAATCACTGCCATCAACGGAAACGACCTGAGAACGCTTTCCTAATCTAAAATTATGAAGCGAAGATTTCGCCATCTCCTACACGAGAAAAAAAAAACAACACTCGTGTTCATTACGAAACGAGGAAAGGTCGATGCAGAATCTTGAGCTGAATAATGACTTGGCCAATAACGAACTACTGTACATGTGTCAGAAATTCGAGAACAAATTCTGTCGCTATTCTCACCACAGGGGTTTTGTAACCTGCAAATTTTGAGGCGTATTCGGAAGTTGCGAATTGCAGAATATCATACCTGGGGAAATTGAGGAATTGAATTGAGTAAATGCGTGAACGAATATTCATAGTTTTTCACGATGAATTACGATATCGTTCCTCACCAGACAACACGTTAAATAGCTTTATCCGCACTTCCGGGCTTATTATTGGGGTACGACCTATTTTTTTCTCATAGGTATCATTAAATTTTGGTAGGAACCAAAGTTTAACATTGAAATTTCCATATTTCCGGGGAAGCATAGAAACAGAAGAGGCCTCAAGAGATGTAAAATTTCGGCCTTATTTTTGCAGATGCGATTGACATTTACGGTTCATTAAATTTTTCAAGTTGGGCCACATGTTCGTCGACAGGCTGTGCCATTATTTCGGTGCTCTCCTTCTCTTAGTGTGCCTGTTAAAGGTCGACCTGAAGAGAGTAAAGTAGGGAAGCGCGTTTAATCAGCTGCTCGCTCCTTTTACTCGCACACATCTGAGTTTAAAATTTTACCTTTTTCTTCAGTGCGTGTTCCCTCACGCATTGCGTGCAGACAGAGGAGGCATTATTACATTTTTAGATCAATACCTCCGCAATCTCTTTTTTCCACAGGGAACATTGTTTAATTTGTGTATTCCCCAGTTCCGATGATCAGCAGAAGCAGGTACGGAGGGGACGGTCCAGGAACGAAGCCCGGCGGTCGACCAAACCTGTACTATTAGAGCAGCTGAAAGTCCTGCCATAAAGCGGCTTGAACCGCGTACTTCATGCCCCATTGCTTGGTGAGCAGCGGATCAAGGATTCCGGCTTCAACTGCGTCCAACAGTGGCGAGTCGTTTTCCCCCTGAAACAAAAGAAAAAGTTACTTCCTGCAACATACTGACGAAAACTTCCAAGTTCAAATGATTATCTATTCCAGTGTGGCGTACTATATCGAAGAAACGGGTCAACCAATAAATGCAAGGCTTTACTGAATGACTCATTAGCTCCACTCCACGAGAAAGTACAACTGATTGATAATGCAAAGCTAACACTATACGTATGGTATGGATAATCCGTTTCTTCGTACATTATAGAATAAATGACTGAATATATACGAGGTTTGTCCGTCTTGAACGCTGCTTCTCGAGTAGGTATACCTGTAAAGAAATGTATGATGCAGAACAATGTCCTAAGGTTCTGGGAACTTTTTCGAATTAAAATTTGTTTCAATTTACTGCATGAGTGAAAATTTTTCAGTTACAGCCAGAGTTTTCCACCCATGTCACAGAGGGCTTAAAATGTTTCAATCCAGCAAAAAAAAAGTTGATTTTAGATCTTTTCAACATCTTGTGGAATTAAAACTTTATTTATTTTGTTCCCAAGAAATTAAAAACGCAACACACGTTGAGACTTTTCCAACATCAAAGGTTCAGTTGCAATTTTCGATTTTTCTTGAAAATATCATCCTAGACCTCATTTCTGCGTTTGACACTTTCTTATTACTTCAAGGTTTTAGAAAAAAAAACCTCCGTTTTCGTGCAGCACATCATTCGAAGAGAACATCAGTGGCACCCCCCGAGTTCATCGTGCACAACAAAAAAATCCTACTGATTTACAGTATAAAATCCTCATTCTGAAGTAGATATGTCGAATACTCATCAGAAAGTTTGGTCCACTGCAAGGACCAATCTATGGTTCGAGCTTCTTTCATATAGCACCAACAGACGAAAGTATCCTTTTCAAAGTTAATAAAAAACTTGAAAGGATTTTTAAGGGTGCATGAATACAGGAATGCGATGCTTTCCACAGAGATAAAACTTGGTACAAGAGCGGGAACAACTGAAATACCCCTGGCTACGACAGTGGCACACGTCCGGTATTGCATTAGTTTCTTTCTGTTGATTTCAAGGAACACATGAATCAAGTGAACACAATAATACAAAAAAACTAAATCATTTCTCACCAGATTTGAATAAAACTGAAATCATCAACCACATTCTACTTTTAAGAAGCTGATTTGTATCCACTTTTCTTCTGATTTAATATCTTCCTACCAAATCTACGTCACAATATTGTAGTTTGCCATTATGAATATAATGAAAAATTAAAACAATTGATGGATGCAACTGAATGACTCCGTAATCTAAGTTGAAAGGTTATTCTAAATTTAAAATCATCAGGAAGAAGATGTCACATTTGTTTATCTCATGATCAATTTTCTCGTACAACCAACGATCACTGCACCCAAATGCTGACGTTTTTGGACCCATTAGCATGCAAAAAAGAGATCAATTGAAACTCACCAAGACGTTAAGACCGGATGCGGCCTTTCCTTCGCCGTGACTTGCTATCAGAGCAGCAATGGCTTTCGTCACGCCTAAGCCAGAATTGGCAGCCAGTGTTCTGGGGAATGCCTCCAATGATGCTGCAAATTTATGTATCGCGTATTGTTCCAGCCCGTGACAGGTGTTCGCATACTTGGCAATCTGACAGGACAATTCCATTTCCACAGCACCGGCTCCAGGAACTAGTCGTCCATCCTACCATAAAATCCCATTTCAACTTTACATGAACCGAATTCAATATTCAAATTGAACAAATCAATGGAGAGTTATTCAAAAAATGTCGAAGACTCATCAGTGAGTTTGGTCCACTCATAGGGACCAGTCCATGGTTCGAGCTTCATTAATATAGCACACAAAATAAATTGTTCCGGATTAAGGCAAAGAAGCCTAAAACGGAATTAAGAACGTGCATTCCTCTGCATGAATTCAAAATCGCAAAACTGCAATCGCTTGAAAACAATAAAAATTCTTACCCTTGCCAGCACTTTGAAATTGTTGATAGCATCGTCAATCGCTCGCTCAACATCATCCATCATGTTATCAGTAGAGCCTCGGATAACAATCGTCGACAAACGCGCTTCCTGGCTATCCATCCTGAATACCACTGCAAATAAAAATTTGAAAATCATAAATATGCGCTGAGATTTGAATGATATGAAAAAAATCGACGAGTCCACGATGACCAACCGAAACATTTTCGCCACCTACCTGCTTCCCCATGCCGCGTTTAAAAATCGAAAGTTCGTCCACATGATAAGATTTATGCTGAACAAATGTCATCAAAATATTCAACGATGAGCTCAATGAATTTAGAACATTTAAAAATAAATTTATCACTGTAAAGTTTGAAAACTCACCAATAGAAGATTCTCCCAACTCGTCGACATACACGTGATCGCAAAATCCAGCTTCTTCGGGGGTCGGAGCAACCATCTTTGGCAATGCGATAGCTCCAACCGATTTCGCGAGTCGGCGCAAGTCAAACTTGGATTGCAAACGCACTCCCATAATCTCATACTTGTTCAAATAGTGCAAAGCCATATCTGCGATTTTCCCTCCACTGACAATGACTTTCACTCCAGCATCTGCGATTGCTTTGATCTGAGTTTCGAGCAAAGATTCTTCGCCACGGCTGAACGTCTTCAACTCGGCGGCAGATTTGATCAGCACGGTTCCCTGAAATGAAAAAAAAAAAAGATTAGTACACGCATCCACTGTTGTAAAAGGAATTTTAAACCTTCGTCTCAGTCGCAGCAGAATCGACAGCACAGGTGTACACCGCAACTTTCGCCTTTTCAGCTTTCGTGATGGTCGTCTCAACCCCTCGTTTGAACACCATTCCTTGCAGAACCTGGCTGCCATACAGACCTCCGCCCTGTCGATGTAAAGAACCGTAGGTAATGATGGACAAACCGAAATTATAAAAATAACGCACCAAAATTTTGCAAACACGGACGTTGTCCACGTTGAAGCCACTGTTCTTGTCGTCAACCACGGAAACTAAGGAAAAAATGAAATGAAATCTCGAACAGCAAAGAGGGTCGAAGATAAAACATTTACCGCAAGCTTTGCTGACTAAATCCGCTAAGAAATCCTCGTTGCCATTTTGTTTGCTCGAAAGAGAGGCTCTTATAGCACGTTTGACTTTTTCGAGGTCTTTTACGTTCTCCACCTTCTCGACTTCCAAACTCGGCAGAATATCTAAGCATTTCTTCAGCGCCAATTCATATCCTTTCGCTACTTCAACCGGTTTCAATCCCTAAAATGAAGCAGCTTTCCAGCACAGGTCTTTTGTGCTCACATTGAATTGAGTCTTACCTTTCGAACGAGATCTTCCGCATTCGACAGAAGTGCACCAGCTAAAATAACAACGAAATTGGTTCCATCGCCGACCTCTTGTTCCTGCATAGTGGACGCTTGTACGATCATTTTAGCGGCGGGATGATTCACCTCCAATTCGCGAACAATCGTTCCACAATCGGAGGTTAAGAAAAGCTTTCCGAAATGATTGATTATAATTTTGTTCATTCCATTCGGGCCGTATGCTGTTTTGACAGTATTAGTGAACTCCTTGCAAGCTTCGATGTTCCGAATGACGGCTTCCTCGATTCCGGCGAAAAACTGGTGTGGAAAATGATGGGCGAAAACAATGAAGTCTAGATCTCCGGTTATAATACAGAATGGAGCTCACCTTAGAACCTTCCTTCAGCATAGAAGCAAATCCTGGACCTTTCGGAACGTGCATTGCCATCGCTACCGGCGATTTGTGTTTCTACTCGAGATCAAAACCACAAGAACAGCACAGACGTATTCACCAACACGCAGCTCTGTAAAAATTACATACAATACTCGTGACAGAATGAAACGAGCGATATTCGAATAATCTCGAAAAACTCCACTCATAAATCACAGGAAATATTCTCGCACCACCTGGAACCAGGACTCAATTGCGTGAACAAAAGACCTAAGCGGTGGCAGAACTTGGGATACTCCTCTCTACTTGTATATACTTGCGGTTGGGTGAATTGGACACGTTACTTGTCTACCACGAATGGAAGTTGAACAGAACATTTCTCAAGGGATTTTACTCACGTGATAATCAGTACTGTACAATTTTTATGGACAATAATGGGAACCACGAAGCATCCAAGATTACATCAAACAAACGACATTCCTCTGCTAATCGCTGCTTTTCAGCATAAGTCATCAAATTTCCTATTTAGCCGTCCTCGCCTTCAGCATACCACCTCAAGTCCTAAACGAAATTCTGCGGGAGAGAGCATGGTACTGTGAGTCATCAATAGTGCCATGTGCCAATTAATATTACATAAGTCCTAGAAGTGGGTCGCAGTTCATAAGGTTCAATTAACAGTACTGTACAGTATACTGGTACAGTATTTATAATAGCAAGGCTTATCGGTTTACGCAGCATAGGGAGATCAGCTCATGCGTTCCAGCAAAATGATATAAAAACACGCAAGCTCAGGTAGAAAAGTTTTTTACTCCTCATTTCCCCACAATAGCACACTAGATCAATACAAACAAAACATTGACCAAAAAAGCTTCAAATATCCTTAAAATCCAATGCAAATGGTGGATCATCATCAGAAGGTTGAATACAGTAATAGCAGCACAATGATTATTGCACCCTTTTGCGTGGGCAGCAACGCGCAACAAGCAATGATATCAAATTGTTCCCGCTCATTTTGGAAGGCGAAGAAAACTATGTTTGAGCACAGAAGAGAAAATACTCGCGAGTAGCTTTGATCACCGCGTCGTTCAACGGACCATGCACCTTTGGACCGATTTTCGATGCTTGTTCAACTCAATAAGATTAAGACACTCAAAAAGGGACATTTTTCGTTCATCGATCATCACGGAATACACTCATTTTGCGAACCGACGAATCCTTCTCCAATCGCACCAAAACGCAAAACTGATAAAAATCACGACTTCGTTGGAAAATTTACCTGCCTCACTGGAAAATAAGACAAAAACTAAACTCGGTTACCCCCACAGCACAAAATAAAATCGAATTTCTTGGGAGCAAACTTTGGCATCGAAATTAAACCTCTCATCTAGCAAACCAGGTTCTTTCGCAGATTAACTCATGGATCACGTGTTTTTTTCTTCTTCAAAATTCAGCATAAAAATGGTTCTGACTTCCTGTTAGGCACATTTAGATGAGGTAAACTGACTAATATTAGTTTCGGTCAGCAGCACTCATCAGAACCCGTCAGTTAATCTGCGAAAATACCGAACATTGAATGCCACGCGCGGATTACAAGTCTGTCGTTGGCTCGTCCGAATACTTGTGAGCCAACAACGGATTGTGCATCTTTTCAAACGCGGCATAAATATTCTGTTTGTACGTGTGACTCGTGTTCAAGTTGTTGGACGTCGTCCCAGCGATGGAATAGCCTCCTTGGCTCGTTCCGAACGTTCCTTTGCTTGTCATGCTTGACCTTCCCTTACTGCAAAATAGATAAGATATATTCCCTTTACATTTTATTTTGTGAACGCCAGAAAAAAATTTAGCGCAGCTCCGGCACGCAATCTTCATAGAAAAAAGGGTTCTGCATGGTACGTGAAATATACCGAAGTTACTCAATGGTTTTCATTCGGGGAGCCTTTTTTAGTGTTGTAATAGATTCTTTCGCCGGAGCTCCTATGGTGGAATAAGATTCTGTGACTGACCCCCTTACGCTGGCCAACATACGGCCCGCTGGCCGTAATCGTCCCCATAAGTTGCAAGTTGGCAGCCGACAAGATTCAAAATAAATATTGAAAGATGAATTCAAGAATTTCGAAATTTTGCTCCACCCTGCTAAAATACTATAAATCTACATACGGTAAATATGTCTTTGGGCGGCACTTCAGATCTATCCTGTGTCATAAAAACATATTTTTGGGCTCACGAACTTTTGATGATCTGGTTTAATTATAACTTGTACAGTGAAGTTGAAAAAATGTCACCGACTCTTCAAGTTTGAAATGCTGAACATCGCAAGATAAGGAAATGTAATTCTCGTTTTGAATCTCCGTTCTATATGAAAGTGCGAGGATCTTTAGAACAATACAGAAAAGAAACCTAGATTTCTCACAGGTCTGCGAAGGTTTTTGAAAACAATTCCAAAACAAACCTGGAAAATGCCCCATCATGATACGGCTCAGGGTTGTAAATGGTCGACATTTCCTCCATGACAGCAAGGACTGCATTGTCGTCCAAGGAATCCTCTCCTCCACCTGCGCCACCCTGAGGATACGTGCTGCTCAAACAAATTAAAAAAAAATACATAGAAATTAAAAAAATACTCTTCAGGTCGATTACGATCGTTAAAAACACATGCCTCTGACTCGTATCCTCTTCAGTATGACTCTTGTACCAGTCGTTGTCATAGGAAGTCATCCACACCGGGTTGCTGCCCTCCACTGAATGTACGTTAGTATTCGGGACAACCTGATGTGGAGTCGGTCGATTCAGCCCTGAATCATTCGAACCTGCGCGAAAACAAAAAGATAACCATAAACCACTCAACAACAGGAAAATAAAAACAAATTTCCTTTTGTAAGAAAAATAAAATAGAGAAGAACACTCATAAGCCGAGGTTTACACACGAAGCTTCATGCACTCTCTAAATTCTAGAACGTCCTGAAACTTGATAATATAACCACCATGTTCGGCAGCTATTATTTTATTATTTCGGCGTCATTGTTGATGGAATTATCAGAAACGCGTACGGAAAGCGCTCATGACGCCGGAAAATTTTCGAATGGTTTGAAAATGCAATTCGAAAACTGTTCAGAAAAAATACGGTTCCGATGCAGAAACAGATTGATATACGGATACATTTTATTAAATTGAAGCCTTTTTCTTTTCCAACTGAAGTAATCCTTGCATAAACAAGAACATTTATATTATGATACCTTGTCCGAGGGATGCACACGACGAGCCCGATTGAATTGCTTCACCGCTTGATTTCACACCGAACAGCCGATTAGTGCAGCAACCCAGCGAAAAGCGAGTGCATTTTGAGAAGCAAGAAAGAAGAAAAAGAAAGACCACACCGATAGCACCCGGGTCACGAAAACGCACCAGAGAATTCCGAGAAGCATGCGCATCATCGAAATGATTTTCAATATCATTAAATCCAACCAAAATTGTTATCACACATCGTATTAATAATCAAACATTCAGCGGTGTGAATCGCAGAAATAAACTTAGAAAGGTTAGCAACAACAATCCACCACAGAAAGCATAATTATAAAGTATCTAGAGCTGAAACTTGGGGGATGGTCGGTTCTCAAGTTTCTTCAGCCTCACCTTTTTTCCAAATTCATGTTAAAAAAGTAGATAAGACACGGAATTGATATTTAAGATAATGCCCGGGTAATGAGTTAACCACAACACTCGTTTGTTTCGTGAATTTACAGACAGACCAAATGTTACATCACTATAGCGATAGTGTTTCAGATCTGTTCCAGCAAGGAAATCTGCTTCCCGTACGATCTTGGCAATTTTTTGCCAGCAATATTAAATGAGAACATTGCCGTGAAAATGATGCGTGGAGAGCAAGAGTTCTATCCTCCGCGTGTAAGAAACAAAAACAAAAAACAGAAGCATATCCGAAACACATCAGAACCAAGACTATACAAGCTATAATTTGAAGTTTCGTTACATAGATCACACGATGATCTCGCGGATTCCGACTCAGAAACTCGGCCATAAAAATACAGTGGCTCACTTTGTGAGTACCAAAATAAAATAAAAAAACACCCCTTGAAGGTCTCATTAATTCTATCCGCACATAACTATCGCATGATCTCGTGAATAGTGAACCCATTATATTCACGTGAATAGTCACATGAGAAAGTGAGCCCATTTTCATGAGTGAATGACGTATACTCGACAGAAACGAAGTAATTTCTCCTCACACCACTCAAAAGAAAACGATATACAGTATCTGAAAATAATTACCGAAAGCAGTCGCAGTCGCAGCCTTCAGCTGACGCTTGAATCGCGTCCTCTGATGAAGACATAATCCGATGACCAATGCTAAGAGAACAGCCAATATGACAGTAGCGCCCCCTAGATAGACCACCAGCAACTGTTCCCCTGGACCAGCTTCCAAAACTGCTTGAGGTTTCGAGGCTGCTGAATCTATGACGTTGTAATCCTAAAAAAATATGTAGTAATGAGTTACTCTCAATTTGAAGAGAATTAAAGTTTCTTGTCACTTTTTATCATTACATTTTTCATAAGTCTGTATAGAAGCTGAGCAATAGAGTAAGAAAACAAACAAAAGCAAATTTATAGAAGTTTGATGAGTCACAGAGGTTTGAGGAAGAAATGCTATTTATTTAGGGAGATCTAGACAGGAAGACTCTACACTATTGACATTGATATTGTCCACAACAACTTTCTCTGTATAACAAATCATTTATTTTGGTTCCAAAGGATTCTCTCCCCATGTCATAGGGATTCTCAAGGATGAAATTTTCTCTATATTACCAAGTTTTTCCTGGTCCCTTGAATACATAATTGTAGAGAGAGTCTATAACTCTATACCTTTACTAATTTATTCTCCAGGTAATCAAAACAGGACTAAGCAAAAATCTGAAAAAATTGAGATTTGATTTAGTAAGGCCCAACTGTACTTCTCCATAATACTTTTCTGGAGACTGATTTTTGCATCATTCTCACATTATTTGCACATTTTTTGATTTATTCCTAATGAACACGCACACAGAAAATAAACTGAAACAACAACAAAAACAAACTGTACAGCAGTATTTCACTCTGAAAATCTTTATACAGTACTTGTACAATATGAGGTATTTAAAAGACCCTGTAACGAGTATATCTTGTAGAGCCCAAAATTGATACAGCTGTCATTAGTTTTTTTGCTGTAGAACTTCAACAGCTAGAAAAACTTACTTTGAACAGTTGATCCAATCGTTCAACGTTGCTGTCGATCAAATTCAACACCCGGTCAACTGGCAAAATCGAATGATCCGTTCTATTCACCAAATGAACATATAAATCCGTCTTGGTTCTGTCCACTAATCCGCCTCTTCCTTCGTGAACACGGATCTCATCCACGTTGACAATCGAGCTCGTCACATTGCTCAACGCTCTGCGCAACATTGGAAAAATGAAAATAAAAATTAAGAGTGCTTTTTCACTAATTATACTTTTGAAAAAACATGGAACTTACTCTTGGAAAACCTCCAACCGACCGCGGAGTTCTCCGGGAGTCAGACGCAGCAAAAACCGCACTCTTTGGTCCTCTCGCAATAGATAAATGAATACTCTGCTCTTATCCCACAGACCTCCAGTGTCATTCACAGTCACCTGCAAATTATTTCATAATAATCCAGGGTTGAAAATATTTCGAAAAGTTTAAGAAAGTGCATTAAATTCCGCGAACACCGTAACCATCACACGCAATACATGAAATTTAAACATAAAATTTGGATAAAAGGAATCCCTGAGTAAGACACACACCTCATTTTTGAGCCTAAGGACTGAGATACAGTACTGTATTTTGAAAAAACACAACTTAAATTTCGATCTGATTAAAAAAAATCATGCTGCATTTTCAATATTGAGATTATTGGTGAAAATTAGCTCGTACTGTAATATCAAAATTTTTTATAACATGGTTCCTACGGAGAAACTGCCAGG
The DNA here is from genome assembly GCA_905338405.1 of Notodromas monacha. Taxonomy (NCBI): domain Eukaryota; kingdom Metazoa; phylum Arthropoda; class Ostracoda; order Podocopida; family Cyprididae; genus Notodromas; species Notodromas monacha. Next base: position 9,701 of record CAJPEX010003327.1, on the reverse strand, counting down.
ACCAAGAAAAAAAAGTCGTTATAACAAAAATTTCGCCGTAAAAAGATTCCTCGTGACGGAATTTTACTGTATACTGTATCTGATGCATATACGAACCTCGAAATCAAAGTAACCCTTCATTCCGGGCTGCGGGTCGAAATTCAGCTGCAAAACCCCGTTTTTCTCGTCCACCAGAAAAGGGGGTCCCCGGAGACTCTCCAACCCCTCACTGAGTGTCTCACGGATCGGCGGCACGATAGCAAACGTGAGTTCCGCATTCTGTCCGTAATCCGGATCCACTGCAGTCAGCTCGAGAAACTCCAGGCCGAAATCCGCGTCAGTGGAAACACCACCGGTGAAAATACGCTTGATGAACCGAGGCGCGTTGTCGTTGATGTCGTTGACGAAAACGGTGACGTTCAAGAGGGACGGATCGGTTTGATCGTAGAAGCTGATGTTTCCTGGCGGGACTGAGCAGGAATCCGTGGCTCGGATTATCAGGGTGTGGACGTCTCTTTCTTCCCGATCCAGTTCTTTTATCGCCTGATGATGAAAAAATAGCGGGAGAAAATCAATAATTGTACTGTACCCTGATAAAAGTTTTTCCAGCAAAAATATAAAATGACCACGATAAGGACAGATTTCCTCCTGTTTTTCTGCCTTCCGTCGAGATGCGATAGGATCAAATATGATAAATGTGACAGGATCATATGCGGCATATTATAAAATACGAGACGTGCCTCACTTTTTTGTGCCGCTGAAAAGCGAAAAATACACAAACAAATGTAACTCAGTTTATTCGTAATACTTCAGAAGAGATAGATTATTTTTTCAGAGGAGCCTTTTGTTCAGTACTGTGCCACATTACATGTTTATTGAAGCGACATCTATGCGTCAGCAAAAGAAAACGCCATCAGCGTGATTTACCACCACTATATATTCGGCAATCGGCAGTAGCAAAAATTCATCACGGGGATAACTCTGTCTTCAAACTTTCAGAAATCCGCTTCGTGTACATTCCTACCTTTCAATAATTGATAAAAAAAAAAAAGAAACCTCACCATCACAGTTCTGGAAGTTGGATCGATGGTGAAAAACCCTCCTTGGTTCCCGCCGACGATGAAGTAGCACAATATTCTTTGATCCTCCGTTTCATCGTAATCAAAGTCATCGTCGTCTTCATCTACTGCTTCAATCACCAGGCGTCGCTCTTTTCCCGGTGGCATGTGTTCTAAAGAAATGGAAATCGAATCAAGATTGGCAAGGATTAAATCACTGCATTCAAGTGGCAACCATACTTCAAAATACTGTATGATATTTCGTTTTTCATACCTCCAACGAGGTGAAATTGAAAGCGAAGAAAATTTCAGCGGGAGTCCAATACTCTTACTTTAAAATATACCAGAAAAATTATTGCAATCGCCAATAATTCATTTTCAGTATTAAAATTGTATTTATTGTTGCCTAAAAGTGCAGAATTCTGAAAATTAAAACGGCTTCTCAGCAATATATTACACTACAATATATTATTGTAAAGAAAAACTTCGAACAGAGTCTCACTTCAATTTAATTGGAAATTCACTTAACCGTGGCTGGAAATTTAATATTGTTGTGATCAAGACATAAATTCGATTAAAGAACAAACCATTTTCTTTGGAATTCTACGATAATCTATTATTATTCAGCAGCAGTTCGGTTTATTATGTACAGCACCTAAACCTATCCCTCTAAGATATTGAAAAATACTTAATGATATATGTTAATGGCTCACCCCTTTTTAGAGGTGCAACAATTAAATTCAGGAACCTAGAATTTCAGAATGCGAATCCAAATTTTTTCGCGAATAATAATTGTAAATAAATCTGCATTTCACATTCGAGTAACATGGTGAATCGACGTGAAAATTCTTAGGACAAGGAAAATAATGCAAAAAATAAAAAATAAAAACGTACCGGTAAAATTCATCCGCTGTTTATTTGGGGTGAATCTGGGTTTCATGTCGTCAACGTTCTTCACATAAACAGACAAATCCAGGTCTGAGGAAAGCGCTGTTGGTAAACCCATGTCCCGAGCTTCGACTCTGAGCTGTTCCACAAAAGGATAAAATAAAAATTACCCTTGATTAAAAAAAATTCCAAGTACAGAAAACGAGTACAATCAACCCTCTTCAAGTGGAACTAAAAGGGACCAGCAAAACATCGAGTTAGGGAGGTTTCCTGTTAAAGAAACAAGCCTTTTTTGTTGGGGCAAAGAAAGAAGAACTGCAGAAAATTGTATATAATCCCTATTAATATGGGCATTAAATTACTTCTTAAATGAGTTGACAGGATGGTGAACTTTGGAACAAGGGTTCATTTGTCCAATTATTCTTTCACTTCCTTTCAAAACACATCAATAAGTTACATATTTGTTGCTTTTCTCTTTCCTGCCTAAGTAAAATAACAGCCAAAATATCTCAGAAAATTTGAGTTATGGAGATTTGAGGGTGCTTTCTTAACTGGCTCGAACAAATACAAATCCTTGATCTTCAATAAATTGCTAACAAGACAATTTCCTTTTGTCCTATATAGGTAGAAAATGTTTGACCAAATTAAAGATCTATCAGTCTCAAAGGTTTAAATCATTTTCCATGTGCTTTCAAAGAGTACAAAAAATTCTTCTTAGAAGATGTTTGACAGAATGTATTTTATTATCCTTTTCACACAGAGATATAATGTATTCCAGAGCAGAGCAACACAGACAAGGTGTTATGGCAAAGTCCAGTGATAGAAGCTTGTGAGCCTACATGCAAGTCATCACCTGAATTTATAATCTTGGATGAGCAAGGTTGTGGAATGCACTTGGCAACTGATGAAAATTGGTGTCAACATACTTTGTTGCACTTCAAACAAAGGAATTGGAATGATTTAGAAAGGTATTAAAGGTAGCAAGAGCAGTATATGCAAAGTGGAGTTGCGCATAGCACCCAACAAGGCGTAACAAAATGTAAAATATTGAGGGAACTCAGAAGTGCTGTCCATGTACAGTAATCATAACAATGACTTACAGGTGGGAAAGCCTTTGAGTTGGGTAGGTTTTCAATGTATTGTTTCTAATCAAATTCAGACAGGGACTTATTGAAATTTTGACACAGGGAGGTTCCAGTTACTATCGAGGTTCAACATGCTGTATGTAAACGAAGCCAACCTGGTAAAATTTTTGCCGCTCTCGATCCAGAGGTTGAGTGAGTGTGATGAAACCCGAGATGGGATCAATAGCAAACGCTTTCCAATGGTTCACTGGGTCCCTGCGAAGACCAAAACGAACCTGTCCATTCCGTCCGATGTCGTTGTCTGTCGCTGTCACCTTGGCAACCACTGTTCCCACAGTAGCATTCTATGGATTAAATAGAAAACATCGGTTTATTTTTTTTGGAATTTTGAAGAAACCGACTTGAAAACTTTCAAGAAGTGAACTTCTCCATCAAATCAAATTTGAAGACACTTACACAAGTTTTGTCCATATACAGGGCGGAATTTAAAAAATGAACCGATTTTTTACCTACATCCAGTAAGATGGACATCAAAGCATAACTGATGTTTCAGCGTTTACATTAGACTTTTTCAGTTTTGTAAGAATTTATTTCTCACATAAAAGCGACGACTCAGCAGTGAAATAAAGATGATGAACTTTTGCAGGTATAGAACATGGATGTTCTATATATACCTGCAGGAAGATGCCTATACTGCAATCTCTTACTTGTGAAGAGCATATAACGAAGAAAATAATTTGCATGTTTTTTTCTCTGGAACGTGTCTTCTCTGAAAAATGCGAGCTATACGCGGTATACTATACATTCTAGTACAATATAGAGGCAAAAGAGTATGCTAGAATATGAAGAAAAAATATCTATCATCATCTGGAACATCTTGATTGTATTTAATTAGTTTCTGACGTCGCAGGCAAATGAAACGATGCCTGCGTCGCCGTAAATATACAGCACTTATTTCGAAAAATAGCCGTAATGTGCCCTAAAATTCCATCAACTATAGCATTACAGGCTTAAAAAAAGTACGGTGTTTCAAAGCTTGAGTGAAAAACAATGTGGACTTGGACTGAAATCTACGAACACTGAAGAAATATATAGAACGCACGATTTATGAAGGCAGCTTCTCGACTAAAAACCAAAATCATGGAAAAAATGCGGGCTCGTCCGGGATTTGAACCCGGGACCTCTCGCACCCTAAGCGAGAATCATACCCCTAGACCAACGAGCCAAGCTTGAAAGAATCCGTTGCTAGCACAATATTTCAATTTATCTACCACCTGCTGCTCACATATTCAGCTGCGCAAACGCTCCACACAGCTAATCTCATGTTAACTTGCTGGTCACGGACATTTCGTAAGAGAATCGCCACTGGCGAAGGCGTTGCCTCTACAGCATAATAATCGCGCCGAAAATGTAACACAAAGAATGTAATGGGAACAAACCATAATCACGCCAATTGAAAAATATATGAGGGAACTCCAGTTATACAGTAATTACAGCAAAGCTGCCAGGAAAATTTAAAAAGCAGCCGTTTCTGCACACGATTACAACGTCCGCGAACTATCAGTATGGAGATGACCATTTGCTACTTGGAAAATATAATTTTGACCTAAATTGATTCTGACAACTCTGAATTAAGCTGATTTAAATCTTTTCCTGTTTTAAAAGTAAAATCATCATCTGCCAATTTATGTTTAAGAGGAGCTTTAATTCTTTTAGATGCATTTAAAAAAAAAAGTTGCTGACTAAGATTCAAATTTCCCCCTCCCCTTCCACCTCGTGATTCGCCTAAATGACACACTCCCATGAATGTTACGAATTTTTTGGAACACAGAGTATACAGTTTATACGAGTGTGTATACAGTATAACCACGTATATCACAGGGCAGCCTGATTTTATTTCATTTTTTGTTCCTAATTTTGGCAAAAATTTCAGAAGCTGCAATTCTTTTAAATACCTTTTTCGTAAAAAGCTGCTGGAAAAGATTCAAAATTTAAATCCACGCGATTTGCCTCTATGACACACACTTATAAATAATGTCATGAGATTTTTGGAAAGTGTGTTTACGCACCTATCTCACAGCGCACCCTGTTTTTTCTTTTCTTTTTCGCTCCTCATTTTGGCCAAAATATTTGCGCTATGTAATTATCGAGCATAGACAAAATGTAATGGTTCTATAAATGCGGAAAATTACACGATCTATATGGTCATAAATCAACTAACCTCAGGAATGCGGAATGTGCTGTTATTCGGCGGTGAAAGAAACACTGGCTCGTGATCATTAAAGTCCAGCACGCAGATTTCCATCACGGTCGAAGTGTAAAGCGGGGGAAAGCCGCGGTCTGTTGCTCGGATTGTCAAATTGTAATTGCCAAACCTGCCCACAAGCGGCCTGGTGGTCAACACTCTTCCGGACTGGAAATCCGTATTCTCCACATGAAAGAAACCTTTGTCGAAAAAAAAACAAACAAACCCACAAGATGCACATGACTCGCAAAATTGTCACACAAAAAACCCCCGTAATTTTCTTTCCAAAATGTAAACCCCCTATTCAACGATCACATTTAGAATATTTTCAATAACTCACCCTCCTCATCCCCGGCCTCGATGGAAAATGTGACCCATCCATTGGGAGTGCTTATATCATCAGCATCCCGGACGCTGACTAGACCAACAGTATCTCCTGGTGGATGGAACTCTGTGATGGTAGAACATGCTTCACTAGTGCCATCACCACTTCTGCTATTCGGAGATGGCTGCACGAAAATCGGGGGTTCATCATTCACATCCAGCACTTCAACCCTGCAAAAAAAAAAGCGGAAGAAAAATGAGACCCCAAAATATTGATTTAGAATACAGGGACACAACAATTCTCTCTGCATTGTAAAAACGATTTTTTTAGGGGTGTTCCCCAACCCATGGTCAGAAGAAGTTTTTTGCATGTGTTGCAGGAAATTTTCTTCAGCATAATAAATTTATTAAAAGTAGCAATGAAGTCTATAATCTTTATCTGAAATTCAGGAAAGACAATGGCAGTTAAAATTATCCAATGGAAAATAAGTTGGCTTGTCTCATAATAACGCTTCACACAAATTTTTACCTGCTGAAATACATTATTTTAAATTTCTCCATTCTGAGAAACCATTCTTCAAGCCCACCTTTCTAATTTTTTGAAGACATCCCACCAATCTACTTCATTAGTTCTTAACTTAATCTTTTTGAAGACCTGCCATAAAGTCTTTCGAATAACAAAACTTTTTTGAGTCTGCAAACATTTTAGGAAATTTTGCCAGCCACCAAGAAATTTTTTCGGAAATTTGCCGGTAAGCAGGCCCAACAAAGGTATAGGAGAACACTGTCATGGAGGTTTTCTACAATGAAATCCTCTCTACAACGAATATTTTGCTGGTCCCTTGACTTTTGTCGTGAAGAAGAGTCCCCGTGTACAATATTTGATCCAGGCTTCGAGGAATAAATCAAGCGCTTGTCTGAAAAGATTAAGGTTAGGATAGGCCAAGTTATTCAAGAGCCGCGCTGCGTTAAAAAAGTACAGTATTAGATGATTTAATAAAAAAATATGCTCATGCTCAATAACGTCGAAATTATTACCATCAGAGAAAAATTCCAACGCGACTTATCAGCAATTATAGGCAATGATGGGTAATGAGAATAACTAACCCGATTTGCTTGAAGGTGTTTCGCGACTCGCCAGTTGAGTAGCCAAGCTGGAAATTATCCCACGCTTCAACCACCAAGGTGTAAAAATTCTTCACTTCCCTGTCCAGTCTTCCAGAAACAGTTATCGCTCCGGACACTGGATCGATCCGAAATTTTCCCTGCAAAATAAAAAAAAGAAACCAGCATGGAAAGTGTTTCACAATCCCAAACATTATTCATTTGCTGCGGTATAGTGAGAGAGTGAACCACACCGTAGTTCATCGACCTTCTCATTTTTACTGAAGCGCGAAGATAGAGAATTGTCATTTTTACGATTCAAAAAGTCACACGAAGTTGCGTTTTCACATCAAAAACTCACCTCAGCACTTTGACGATCCAACAAGTAGGTAATCCGGCCATTTTCTCCTTCATCCGCATCCACGGCTTCAAGAACCATAATTTGCGATCCTGCGGCAAAAATAAATCCGTATATAAATACTGTACTTATAAAAATTAACGAAAAAAGCGCTTTTTTATTTCAAATCGAAATGGAGGAATGCGCATCAAATGTACTGTATACAGTATATACACGTACGGTGGTACTGCAGCTTTTAAATCAAACATACTCGTTGCACGATTCATTCTTTATATGAATCACATTTACTGTAGAACGAAAAATTGTCTCCTTTGTACGAAGGAAAAATGTTTTCTTTTTACAAATTTTATTTGTAGTGTCAACAAAATGCTTACACGGCAAGGTGTTCATACTGCAGGGTATCACTCTACATAACTTGACACAGAAAAGATGTTGATTTCCAGGGGAATCGGGAACCGGTCATTTTCAATTTTATTTCCTGAATAATGCAACCTTCAGTACACAGGTATCAGGATTTTTCAGCATAAAACTTTGCTAAAATCCTATCCCCAAGAAAGACGCATCACATGTCATCCTTTGTGACAGAAAAACTGCGATATTAAAAAAATCGACACACAAGAATTAGAATTTTGACATGAATTTAAATTTATTAAAAAAATGTTGAAAATGTTAATTTCTTCCATTAAAAAAAAGCTGTTGAAATTGGTCCAATATTTCCCACTATGATTCCCTCAATTCCCACTATTGACACAACAAAGAGAAGAGCAGTAATAATAGTAACTTTATGTGTTTTCAAATAAATTGAGAGACTAATTGAGCAAATCTGAACCCCTGCCTCAAAGTTCAGCATCCTGAGTTGAGTAAATTTTTCGTTAATTTCCGGGTCTTATAGTGGTAAATTTTAAAGGACGTTGAGAAGGTATAAAGTGTGTTGTTTTTACGAACAAAGGGATTGAGCTTAAAAAACGACCAGGGATGACCTAATTCGACTTGGACAGGTTCGACTCTATATATTTTTAAGATTCCCAAAATCAACAAGACACGATTATATATTTTTTTCCTTCTCGGGAAACACGACGGTTATATCCTGTACTGTATATATGTATATATATGAACACGGAACACACGCTGACCAGGTTGAATGTCCTCGGAAACGGTGACGTTCGTGACGGCTCCCCGGAACACCGGGTTGTTGTCATTCTCATCCAGCACCTGCAACATGACCGTCACAATCGTGGACCGCGGCGGCGCAGGCAACAGGCAGCGGGCGTGTCTCTTTAACTCGGTGCGCTTGAGAAGGGCCAGCTAGAACGGGACCTGGTGGTCGACCGGGCAGAGGCCCAGGTCCATGTTGTTCAGGCACTACCTGGCTATAGCTGCCACACACACACAAACACAGACGGACATATGAACATAAAAGATTGTAAAAAAAATGCTGAGGAAACACGTTCTAAAAAAGGGGCCAAGGAAAAAAAAAAGACACGAAACCATCAGAAATGTCGTTTTGGCCTAGTCTCTTGTTGGACGGCTTTTTGTCGAAGCGCAAGAAAAAAAAGACAGGCGAGCCCTTATACTCGTGTCTACTATCTTTTAAGGTTACTTTGTGTAAAATTTTTTCTAAGCTCTCCTTTTTGACACAAAATCAGAAACGGCATTTTCCGGACCGAACAACCACCTGCCGAAAATCAGTTTCCCTTTTTTTGTTGAACCTCGATCATTGCGCGGGTCTGGTTAAAAGTGATTGAACAAACTTTTTCAGGAAGGACAAGCAGCACTTGAACATTTCCTTCCGCTCTCTCTAAAAAAATAATTTACTGTTTTTTTTAATAGTACTCAAGTGTTTTTGTTCAGATAATGAATCAACAATGAACGACGAGGGTCGCTCTACAAGTTCCGTACTTCCATTGTTGAAGTCTTGATGGTGCTTGTCTCGGGAGAATGGATGATCGTAATTTTTACGCCATTTTATGATTTGCTAGGCACTGTCTCAATTTTTGCTCAGTCAGCTTAAAGTAAATATCTGTATTTAATACGAAAAGTTTGGAAGTGGCCATCGTCAATGCGAGGAATCACTTGTCAGACTTATTTTTTTAAAGTTAATTTTCAAGAGGTCCAAAACGAGAAAAAATATTTCAAATAAAAAAATGGTCTTATATGAAACACTGTATGCCTGATCTGAAAGCCATGTTTCAATTACTATAATTACTAGTGCGCCAAGATCTTGAGCCTCGGCAATGGTTTTTTTAGCGATGGGTAATACGAAAGTATTCTTAAAATCCTAATTGTTAAGCAAGCATGCGTTTCACCAATTCAAGTTCGTAATTTAAGAAAAGCCTTTATATAAATTTTCGTCAATCAAATGATTCCCATAGATGGCTAAAAAGATTCTTATTCAAAACGTGGGTACGGTACTAAAAGAACATACGTTTAAATAAGGTACTTTTGAAACATCCCAATTATATTGTCTAACATTTCAAAAACAGCTGAAAAATACTGACCATCAATGGAGTAATGAATAGTCCGATTAGCATCTGCATCATCCGCAGCAACAGCCAAAATAAAGTGTCCTCTTTTCGAATTTTCTTGAACTGTTCCGAAGTAGACAGGCTTCCGGAAAATCGGCGCGTTGTCATTGATGTCACCAATAAGAACCTGCAATG
>CAJPEX010003326.1:0-29864 GCA_905338405.1 Notodromas monacha | reverse complement strand
ATGCATTGAGTATCTTTCAGTTATAACTTGAGGAAAACAGTTTTGTTTCAAAATTATTTCATGAATCCTCAGGTAACTACACAGTGGACTCCCTTTGCAAAAAATTCAAAGGACCAGAAAAAAATCCGTTGTACAGAAAATTTGGTTTTAGAGAGCCTCCATAATATGGGAAGATGACCCCATGGGACCACAAAATGTTTTATATAGAGAATATTGTTGTAGACAAGATCATTGTAAAGAGAGTCCACCTGTAATTCTGGAATACATTATTCTCATTATGGGACCCACAATTTATGAGCACATTGCCTAATTATTTGATTCTTTTTTGGTTTTCCCAGGGTTTGGCAAGAAGCAAAGGAGAGGATGGTGGGCTTTGTGCCCAGACAGCACAGTTGGGGTGCAGGCAAGGACAAATGGGTCTACAGATTCAAGGACCTGAATAAGGACTTTTACACTGCAGCATTTTCGTTGGCACTCACAGGAGGGGTCTTTGTCCACAAGTATTACTTGTACTTGTATGCCTACAATATGTCACCAGAAATCCTCAACAAGAATGATGATATCATCAACTGTGAGGACATTGCAATGAATTACCTTGTGAGCCACTTGACCAGGCTTCCTCCCATTTGGGTAAGATTCTTTCATGCGCCTACTGCTACTCTTTCTTCATATCCTCTGAATTTTATTTTACAATAATTGACATCCTGACAATGGAAGAAATGCCAATTTTGATCAGTTTTATCTTGTACTTGCTCTTTCACAGGAGAGGCAAGAATCACTTTCTATTTAACTTTTGTCAGTTTCTGGGTACAGGTGGTACCTTGAAATTTGACATCCTGCAATTCAATGGTCAAAGTTTCTGGGATGTTGACTTGCAATTTGACCTCTTGCCCCACAATTTGACCTGCAGAGAGACTCAAAATATTAAATTTAATGTAGAAAACATGTAATTCCACATTGTCTTGCAATTTGACCACTTTGCAATTTGACCTTTACCTGACAACAGGTGACTAGGGTTGAATTGCATGACCTTTCTGCAGAATGCAACTCATATTTTTTGTATCTCATCCCTTTTCTGTCAGAGCCAGGATAATTTAAGCAAAATTCATTATTTGCACAAGAATAAAGCAAGAACACAAAAATTTGAGATAAAACCTCTACTGATCAACGCAGAAATTCCCTAAGACGTTTTGCAAATAATTTGGCAAATTTTTGATAATGGTGTTCATTCTGTACCTTATAACCTTTCAAAGTGGTTCTTTGAATTTCAACCTCTCTAACTACTGAAGCTCTCATATTGGATCAAACTAATGCAAGTAAAAGTCCAGATTTAAATATTTTTATAACTTTTCGATGCGCTGACCTTCAATCAAATATTTCGCGACCCTGCCATATTTAATTTTTATACGAAAATATGTATATGGTTTTGGCGAACTTCTTGATTTATTTTCAGATTGATTCAAAAACCTTTAGACGATATTAGTTCGACTTTGTTTGCATTCATATGATTCAGCTAGTATTTCAAATTATCTTTATTGCGTTCAAACTTTTTCCTTCGACGACCTTCACCAGTATGATTTCTCCGCGAGAATTTATGCACGGTTCGCTGAACTCTCTAATTTTGCCTCCTATAATTTGCAGATTGACTCAAATACCACATTTGCGTGCAGTGGTTGCAAGGAAGACGGTTTGTCACAAATGAGCAACCACTATCAAGAACGAGAACTTTGCGTCAATTACTTTGCCAAAATTTACGGNGAGCAACCACTATCAAGAACGAGAACTTTGCGTCAATTACTTTGCCAAAATTTACGGATACATGCCTCTGATGTACAGCTACTTCAGAGCCTCGAAAGCCCGGGACGGTGCAAAATGATTGAGCCAACGTCCGCCAAAATTTTGACAAAACCCCAAATACGAACCCTGTTCTTGAAAGTAAAAAAAAAAAAACTATCCCCGGAGAAAACTTCGCTGCTTTGAAAGCTAATGCACCGAATGAATTCGTGTGCAATGGATTAAATATCGTGTTGGACCAGGACTTCTTATCATGCAAAAAAGAGGGGAAAAGTCCACAAGGGAATGCCAAAAGTGTCGACAGGTGTCAATTCCTGACACGCAAGTTTTCTTTCTGGGTCAAGAATGGGGTTCGTTTTTATCATGGCTGTGAAAGTATATGGACGATGAAGAAATTCGATCGGAATTAAAATGGTGAAGTTCTCGGAAGTCTAAATGCGGAAATTTGCGGGGAAAACTGTGGAACTTCTGCATGGAAATGAAATAAAATATGAAATAGTTCTCGAAAACTCTTGATTTATTTTCATTTGCTCGCATGAAGGTGGCTTTTTTTTAAGACTTGAAGATGGGGCAAAAATTATCACGATAATTTTTCAACGAATACAGTATCTCGTCTGAATCTTTTCAGAACATATCCTTTTTTTTTTTAATCAAGTTGATGCCAAAAACGAGTCAGGAAATCTCGACTCTCTCGTCAGTCTGAAATCTCAGCAGGAATATTAATTGTTTAAACGATGTGATGATCAATTTCGTTATCTATAAAAATTGAATTTCCGTAAAAAACATTTTTGCGAGCAAGCGACGATGCACCGATTATTTTTTATTCAATGGTGAGGTCAAAAATAATTTTGAGTCTGGAATAAAACCAGGGAATAATTCCTGAATTTCCAGGAGTGTTTTCCAGGAACTGTGTGTCAAGACTCTTTGAAGGCATTAAGGGGATATTTATAACACGCAACAGCGACCTTTATTATGTGGACTTCCGGCCATTGAATTCATGAATTACGAATGAAACTCCGAGAACCGGAACAATGGATTCGACTTTAGCCCTGTAAGATATAGTCGTCCCGCGCCGACCACAAAAAGTTATTCTCGCCTCATTCCTTACGAAAAACTGCTTTTCTATTCATGAAACAACTAATTAAGGAAAAACCCACTGAGTAGGTTTTTCCCATTGCGTAATTCCTCTCGACTTCCACGATTTCGACCCCATTTTATACACAGTTCTTCTGATCGTTTCGCAGCGAGCGGTTGTCTAAAAAGGTGTTGATTGATCTTGAGTTATCACTTTCAAAATATACTTTGCACTTTGTCTTTTGGGAGAATTACCGAATTCTCCCCTGCCGTGTTCCCCGGCAGCTTGAGTCTACTATTTTATTTATTAGTTTTATTCTCTCATCACGTTTCTTTGTGGGTTTAGCCTACAAATACTGCAACGAGGGATTATACTCATACACCATAAAAACCTCATTTATTCTCTCAAATAATGCCTATATATACAGCTATCATAATAAATTGCTTATAGCAAACAACACTGTCACATTCAACATTATCACCAAACTTTATATAAACAACACTATTTCAACGATTTGCACTTATGTCCTTTGTATTATTGGCAGATTCAAGTAAACGCAGAAGACATGTGAAAGCTACTTCAGCAGGAACAAACATACCCTCAAGTATTTTTTTTCCGGGAACTTCGCTTTCAATTGCTTCCGCTCTTTCTTCCATCTCCATGTATTTAGTTATTCATTTATTTTTCAAGACATTTTGCGAACTTTTCGAGTGCCCAAAAAGATGGCCGGTGAAGTTTAAGTTTTGTTCCCGCAGGGGAAAAGGCTGACCACTGCTGGTCACGTCATCCGCGGAAGCTTCTGTTTGCGTCATCAGGGGTTTTTCCATCTTCTGATCCCGGAATTGATTTCATCTCTGGCTTCCCGACGAATTCCGAAGTTTTCTTTTTTTGTTTTATTTGGCTTTTGAAGCTCATCCGGATGAGATTGAGTTTTTTACAGTTGGTTACTTTCTGAAGGGCTTACTGGCGAACAGAAATAACCACGATCTCAGAAAAAGGCGAGATTTTTTGAAGTATTCATTGATTTCACGATATCAGACGATGCTACTTTAATCAAAATATTTGGATGGAAATTAAACGCTTTTTTTCTACTTTGGCGGTATAATATATTCAAAATGTATCGTTCGAAAGTCAAAATCGATGAAATAACGAGATAATTACGTATTTTCTGTGAAATTAACGTAGCATTCCTTGCATATCAACGAAAAGCTGAAAATCTCTTGACGTTTGACTAGGTTTTTAGCTAATCTGGTCTGTGAAAGCTGGTTAAAATTTAAAACATGAATGACGAGAAAATTGCGATGTTTCACGTTTGAAATAAAAGTTTATTTTCTGAATCAGCACCTGACGTGTAATTTATCATGACATTATTCGAGGAAACAAAACGCAGAATAAATAATGTTTTTTTAACATTACCATGAGTGAGAAAATTATGAAAAGTACTTTCTTAGGTTAAAATCCGTTTCTCGCCCAACAAAAAAGGCACTCAGTGAAGAAAATGCTCATGATTTTTTTCCAGGAATTTCAGCTAAGAATAAGCACGCAAGAAATGTAGTGGCGACCTTATCCATGTCCTCCTTACATATCTCATGCTTATTATATGTATTTCGGGGAGAATCGTCCAGCAATGATGGGGATCACACCATTTCCTGAAGAGGTCTTCCGTATAGAACGACATCCTAATATTTGTGGCTGAACATTTGTGTCAAGTCCTGAAATCCACAACTCTTGTGCTGATGGGACCTTCAGGATCACCCGACAGACGAAGAAAGAGCATTGTCCGAGAAATAACAATTCAAATCATGTCATCTATAAAATCTGCAGGGAAGGGATACAGTATTTCAAATGTTAACAGTTGTTCAAGTATATATACATAAATGTACGGGAGAACTTTGACGTGACATGAACAGATCAAGAGTGGAATTTGACCGAAGTTGAAGTTTTATGCATCAGTAAAATTACCTCGAATGTATTTGCGCCTTTTGACCATGAATTTATGGCAGAAAATGTTACGCTAGAAAATTATGAGATGTGAGAAATGTAACACAGAAAACATAAAGTAAAAAGCCATGCAATATTCACTTTTGTACCTCAACCCAATTATGTACATCACGGGAAAAAGCTGGTAATAACATTTCAAAAATATGAATTTTTAAAACGAATATTTAAAGAATTTTTCCTGGATTTCGAGGAAGTGAATCTTGAAGCTGTAATACTCAGGAACGTGACTCGAATTGAAATTAAAGTGTTGGAGGGTAAATCGTCTATACTTTCATAGCCCATAAAATCCTACAGAAATTGGCTGTTTTTGAAACATTTTCCGAAGCAGCATGATGACCTTAAACGAAGATATTTTAGAACAACAATTTGAGGACATAGGTGTCAGTTCTCAACCGTATTATATTCATTTTTCGACATCTTGGAAAAAGCTGGTGATAATCTTGCAAAAATATTAGTTATATTAATATGGATTTTTGAAAGATTTTTCCTGAATTTCGTGGAAATGAATCATTGTGCTTTATACTCACACAGGATTGTAAATCTAATTTAAACAAAAGTGTTTGAGGGGAACTCATCTACTTTCATAGTCAAAAATATCCAAAAAAATTATAAAACATTTCCTGAGGCATGAAGACATTCAAGAACCACAATACGAAGAAAAATATAGGGGCCAGTTTTCGATCACATTCGTTCCTAATCTCCATTTTTGAAGATGACCTTCTTTAACCCAACAAAGCTGCTAATCGAATAAAGCCTGTCATCTTGATGCATTTCCAGGACATTGCATCTCATCAGAATAACACCATTTTTGCGGAGTTAAGAGACGATGCAGTATTTTATTTGCTTCGAAAAACACATAGAAAAGAAAGGCTTCGGTTTCGCGTGACAAAGCTCATGGGGAAACGTGCTTTGAAGTCTCCTACTCGGAATGCAAATGAGAAAATTAATTGGGTGAAAGGGAAGTTGAGGAGGGTATTCTTTTCCTGACCAATTTGCTTAATTTGGGTTCAAAAGAAGTTCAAATAAAAATGTAATTCCTCCAGAGGGGCAAAGAAGTTCATGCATTAGCCACTGAGTTTGCGTTGTTTAATCGATGAAGAATTTCAAGAGGTAATTTGGAAATTAATTTCGTTTTACACTCGTGAAATCCCGAGGCTTTCTGAGCTGCTGTTCTCTCAGCTAATCAGTTAATTAATCACATAATTGGATTGAGTTTGCCTTGAAGAACGTCCTTCGGTAGTATCGGTACAAAACGGAGCAGACTTGAATAAAGACTGAACCTCTCGAATGTGCTTAATTTCCTCCACTGGTTTGCATCTAAAATTAACATAATTTCCTCTGCAAGAGTATGTAAAAAAACATGCAAGAGCTAATCAGCACAACGAATCAACAAATCCTCCTTTTCATTAGGGAAAAATCTGTAATAGAATTCTCGAGAAATCTTTGTTTGTATTCCTTGCATATTATTCGAGTGAAAATCAGTGACCTTTTCGTCAATATTCACAGGAAATTGTGTCTTCTGTGGTGAAGCTTTTTTTTATTGATGTCGTGATACGTGCATTTATTCTAAGTGATGATTCACAGCCCTGGAAACCTCAGCTTTATGGCAGAGATCCGCTGAATGGTAGTGAGGAATATTATATTTTCCAGGTAAGTTCTTCGAAGCGTGTTGTGTGAAAATCAGATTTAATATTGCGAAAGATTGCCAATTTTTGCTCTTTATCATGTGGGACTTTAAGCCCAACAAAATTGAGTTTTGCCAAAATGCAAGAAATATCCTGTATGTTGAATGTCTGCCATTTTAGTAGTCCACGGTGAAATGAAGATCAATAATCTCCATGTTTGTAACTTTTGGGATCAATACAGGTGGTACCTATTGCAATTCAACCATCACACAATTTGATGGTAAAATTTGCTCGGAGGTCAACTTGCAATTTGACCTCTTTCCCAAAATTTGACCTCTTTTAGCTTCTTTTCTTGTTTTTGTTGTTGCTTTTTTCCCTTGATTTTATAGTGTTTAGCAATTTGATCATTTTGAAATTTGACCCTATAGTTTGGCAACAGATTAGGATCCAATTGAGAGGAACCACCTGTAATTTTCTTTCTGAGTTCTGAATGAAAAGTGAAAACTCATCTTTTGCAAATAAACTTGAAATAATGTAATTTCAATTTATTCCAGCTTACTTTTTGGTTTGCCCACCATCAGATATGTTGATGCACTGTAAACATCTTCATTTATGATTAATTCTCTCAGAATTAACAGAACGCCATCATAAAAATTTCACATTTCAAAAGGAAAATAACAACTAAATCTCGCCACTGAATTTTTTCTAGATCTCAATCAATCTGAAACATTTTTGAAAATTTGTTCGTGCCATGCTCATAATTCCGAATTTTTCCTGATCACTCCCGGGTTGAAAGGCATAATTAGAAATATTAGACGTGCTCAATATAATCCCCTAAAATTATTATCTGGAGTTCATACGAGACCCAGCAGAAAGGACCAAATATATCCTGATGTACGAACTTGACAATTATAGAAACAGGCGGTAAAAGGAAAACCCTGTTTTCCTCAAGGTTTCTCTTTCAGGATCGAGGTTCGGGGCCAGGTTGGTCCATCAATAAATCAGCTGAGGGATCCGACCTATAAGAGAACAACAGCCACACACAAAAAAGCCCCATCCAGCGACAGTCTCATCTAACTTCCTCTTTTCCTCATTTGCTAGAGTATGGCTCTTCATCTTCAGTCCGTAAATATATATATATATATATATATGTACATACATCCATTCCCTGTGAAGAAAAAGGGAGAAAAGAAGCTAAAAGAAAAAGTTTTCACTCTTCAGTCAAGGAATGAAGACAGCTTAGAATCCATTCAAAGGCTGCATGTGAGTTAACAGCTGTGGAGTTTTTTTGTCCGAAAGAACCTCCTTAGCGAACTTCAGGTATTTTCGCACTCGACCGTGATGAACAAAACGACTTCCTGGTCCAAGTCCTGAATGAAAATTACGCGAAACTGAAGAGGAAAGAAAATATATTTGTTTGAGCCAGTTCCATAAGGAAACAGATGTTCCAGAAAGTATGCGTAGAAATTTTTCGACAGCAGAAAGAGAAAAAATAATTTTAACCGGCTCTGGGGGAATTGGTGTGTAAGTTTGACATTTTATCCGCTGAAGATTTAGTCTGAAATATAACAACCTTTCAATATAATGTAATTCAATCACTGCTGTTGAATTAATTAAATTTTTATCAGATTATGATATAGGATATTTGAGATCATCTTTCAATATTCGATATTGCATTATGACATTTTATATTACATTGATTTATTATATACTGTAAGTCAGGTTAGATTAATTAGCTCCATGCTGGACTTCAAAATTTTATTTTTTTTACCGATGTTTCATGAATTCCTCATTTTTCATAATTTATATTTATGTTTTACCTATCAATTCTTCAAGCAAACGGCGAATCAGTGAGTATTTACAAAAGTAGAGCTTAAAATCTAAAAAAAAAATGTTCCTGAACTTGCTTCATCGTTGTCATTGAAAACGTTATCATGTTTTTAGCTGCTGTCAGTACTTATACATCCCTTGCAATTTATCTTGACATTTTGAAACGCTTTCGTGGACATTTTCTTTTTCAATTTTTTCGACATACAGAATGGGAAAGTTGGTTTTTTCTGAAAAGGAGTCCAGTTCAAGATGCGCATAACGAAGGAGAACGAATCCTCGTTCTGACATTCATATTTTGGTCATGAATTTCTCTCCTTTGAGGTTTTTTTGGGGGGGGGGGTAGGGGTTGGAAAGAAAATTTACTGAGTCGAGAACCTGAGGCACAGCAGGTGTATATACTTGCATGGATGGATTCGTAATTATTCACTGATGCTTGATGGCTATTTTTACTGGTTTTCTTCTCAACCACCTGTTTATAAAGACCACTTTTGAGGTTGTAGAATTCTCTAGTATGAATTTTTTGCAGTTCAGTTGCTTTTAGTCAAGTTCTGATTTTAGTTTGGATCGTCAATGATACTGTTTGAAATCACACTACCATAAAAATGCTTCTGAATAGTGAAAACTCCAGCTTTATTCTGAATTTTCGGCGTATGTATATATTTTTTTTTACTTTTCGCGGCTTTTTTTCGAAACTTTTTTTTGGTCTCAAGAACTTGAATAATTTTAGATAATTTCATCGAAAGTTGCGCAGCTTTTCAATTATTTAAAAAAAATTTATAACCTCCATTTGCTACAACGCATTGGCTTTGAATTAGCCTGAATTTGCGAAAACAGCATTTCCTTGTGCCGTACAAATAAATGGCACAGGGACCATGAAATTTATTTCAGGTTCGAGTCATTTTTCAGCATGTATACAAGCTCACAGGTGACATTAACAATCCCAAAGACCTGACATGAAAAAAAATGAGAAGCGGGAGAGTAAAGAAAAAAAAACAACCACGATCCTATCTTTTTGACACAGGCTATAATAGGAAAAGAAAAATTGTTACTCGAGTCCCTTCGCATCGCAGAAAGAAAGAATTTCCGGGGGCGCAAAGAAACGTATCCAATGCGACCTCATTGTTGCCCTTTTTCTTTTCCTATTTTGCAGACCAGAGTAGCACATATGGATCAAGCGTCGTCATCTCTTCCGAGCATCGTAAACGACAGCGACGTTGTCGGAAGCATGACGCTGTTTTCCTTTGCGACGTTTCCCGACGACAGTGACGAAGCCGAGGCTAAGAACGACACCGTTTCTCCGTCGACCTCGTCGTCACCAGAACTGCGACTCAGCGCCAAAGAGCTCGAGCGGATAAAATATTACAGGTATGAGTGGATTCGAATTTATTGTTTTCTGTTCGTTTGTTCGAGATCCCCTAATATACTGATGGCAATTTCGGAATAACTTTTGAATGGAAATCTTTTTACACGTTGGAGCTATACTCAATTAGTTCATTATCAGGTTTCTTTTTCAGCATTCGACTGAAAAATTCAGAGAAAGGAATGAGATAATTTCACACTGTTGTGAATAATTTTCATAAAATACATAATTTTATATTTTAAGCAAGCAATTTTGCTATGGCACATAATATACTGAATGCTAGATTCATGAAATATTGCAGGTGAAGGGATTCGAATGTATTTTTTTCGTTTTGTTTGTTCAATATGTTTCCTACTGATGACAATTTAGCAAGAATTTTTTAATGGAAATCGTTATACCTTTGAGCTATTCAATTAATGCATCAGGTGGATTTCAGCATTTGACTAAAAAATTGAGAGAAAGTATAAGGCAATTTCACACTGTTCAGAATAATTTTCATAAAATACATAATTTTTCATACTAAGCATAAGCAAGACATTTCTGCGATGGTATAATATTACTGAATGCTAGATTCATTAAATATTACAGGTGAGTGGATCCGAATGTTTTTTTCCTTTTGTTTATTCAAGATCCCCTGATGAAAATTTCGAAAGAATTTTTAAAGGGGAAATATTTGTACCCTATACTGAAGCTTTTCAATCAATTCATCAGGTTGATTTCCACATTCGATTAAAAAATTAAGAGAGAAGGTATAGGATAATTACATGCTGTTCGGAATACTTATCATAAAACATATAATTTTATATATTAAGCATAAGCGAGCAATTCTGTTATGGGATAATATTACTGAATGCTATATTTTTAAAATATGACAGGTAAGTGGATCCAAATGCTTTTTCTTGTTTATTCGAAATCCCCACTGTTGAAAAGTTTGAAAGAATTTTTGATCGGGAATCTTTACCTTGCAGCTATTCAATCAATTCATAATAAGGTTGATTTTAGCGTTCAACTGAAAAATAAAAAGAGAAGGTACAGTACTATACAGTGTCCCCCCGCCTAACAGACCTCCCGTGTAAGGGATTTTTGCCAAACAGACCAGCTCTGCAAGCAGTTTTTCCTCCCGCCCAACAGACAAAATCTGCCAAACAGACTTCTTTGGGTTTAAAATTAGTGTTGAAAATTGAAATTTTAAATTTTTTATGTAATTGAATTCGTGTAAAGGACTTTTTGTCTAACAGACTTGTCCCTTGCACAAATCAAGTCCATTAGACGGGGGTTGACTGTATAAGATAATATCACACTGTTCAGAATACTGTAATTGCCGTAAAATATATAATTTCATATTCCATATTGAATAAGCAAGCAATTCTGCGATGGTATAATATACTGAATGCTGGATTCATTCAATTTTATAGGCGGTTTGATCAAAATGTTTTGTTGTTGTTTTTTGTTTGTTTGTTGAAGATCCCATGATGACAATTTTGAAATAATTTTTAAATGGAAATCGTTTTACCTTCGAGCCATTCAATTAAATCCTAAGGTTGATTTCAGCATTCGGCGCAAAAAATAGAGAATGTATAAGATAATGTCAAACTGTTCAGAATAATTTTCATGAAATAAATAATATCATGTACTTGGCAAGCAAGCAATTCTGCGATGGTATAATGTTACTGAATGCTATAGATTATAACGAGGCACAAAATAACACGTCAAGGCGAAGGGTAATTTCCTTCGTCCTACTTACGTGGGCAGGAATAATTTATCCTGCTGAACTTGATTGTACTTGGAACCCGCTTCTCTATAGTCAAGCCTTTCTATATTGTCGGCAAGACAGTTACCTACTATGGAAATTTACGATTTTTTTAAGACTGACAGGAAAATCTAGTGAAAATTTCCTCTCCTTGATAATAATTTTGGAAAAAAATTCTGCTAAAATTTTGCGCAGCGCCTTCGAACTCTACTGGCATTTTGCGAACGAAAATATACGAAATTCAAGCGTAACAATACTGGTTTAGAAACTGCAAATGTTGTAGCATGAATTTGGCAATGGGCTTTTAATAATTTTCAAGTGTTGAAGGAAACAATCCATAACATGGTTCATATTCAAATTTGTGAAAAATCGTATCAACCCGAGCTTCGGGTGTCGGAATTGTCGGAGGTGAAGAAATCGATGTGACCCTTTGAAGAAATATTTTCCACATGCTTGAATGAATAGAAAAGTTGCTTTGAAATTCTTTCAACGCGTATTTGGAAATTCGTAAAACATAAAACACAAAAGACAATAAAATAAAATAAGAAAATGTACCTTAATTTCTGCGGAAGAGATGCGTTAAAAAAACATGTAAGAGTTTTGAAAGTGACACCGCTCTAATTTTATTTTCCAAACCTGTTGATCAATCATTAAAAGGATTAAAAATTAACTTTCACATTTTTAATACATACTGTGGAACTCTCTGTGGTGGTTAAGGAGAGATAATTTATGAAAGATTGTTACGTTTTTTCCCCTTCTTCACAAATACTAACCAAATACATACTTACACATGTTCAGATATCTTTAAAATTTCCAGGGATTTTTTTTATTGCTGCAGTGCCCAAATTGGAATATCCCTTGTTTTTCAAAACCATTTTAGCAATTGCTGAATGAATACCCACAAATCCCCAAGATATATTGAATTGAATTGAACATCAAACTTTATTTTCTGCTTTTTGCCATTGACAACCTTTGAGCAATGTTCCCACATCCAAACCCCCTCCACTCCCCACCCACATTCATGATCCAAACACATTCCATCTCATCAGAATTGAAAACAGAGAAATAAGCTGCATAAGGATATTAACCCTTGGACGGCGGAGGTTTCTTTCCCATTGCAGGCCAAAGTTGGATTATTTTTGTCTGCTGGGGTGTTTCAAGTTTTCTGAAGGTCAGAAAAGTCCTTCCAGGTGGGCTGAGGCAACGTCGGGATTAATCTGCAAAAAGCCTGTTGCATAACATACCATTTTTTTATTTTCCTGCAAAAGCTTTCTGTGCAAAAAGAAAAAACATTGGGATTTTTCCAAACCTTGTCCATTACTCCCTGTTGTCATTTTTCTCTTTTCCTCTCTGAGGTGCAACAAAATTTTGCAAAAATAGTCCAACTTTGCCGCTGAAGGGTTAAACGAAAAGAAAATAAACCCCAAAATGTACAGTTTCACAACTGATGTGAATGCATATGCTTTCTTCCCTTCCTTGATAAGAAAAACAAAATATCAGTAATACAAACTGCAGCATAAAGCAATGACTAAACCCCAATTAAAGCACAAGGGGTTCAGCCTGCTCCCAGAGAAGGTTTAATTGATTAAACAATCTGGAGAGAATCTTTGATGTGAAATCATATGAGGTTAACAGTTTATCTTTGGTCCTCTACGATTTTGGAACGTTGCTTCATTGAATTTCAATAGAGACTAAACCAAGAAATACAACATGGTTCATTTGAGACTCTTCTGTGAATTACAATCACAAGAGGAGGCCAAATTTCTGTAAATTTGAAAATAAAACACAGAATCAGCTGTGGGGTGCAGCTGGGCATTTCCTTATGAAATCCCGAAGATAAAAATGAAAGTATATTATGGTAAAACCCCAAGATTCGCACTTCTTCACATAACAAAAACACAAAACAAACTTTTATGAAATCCACAATTTAATTAGTCAAGATCTCACGCCGTACTGCCTGTGTCAACCTGTGATATGCCAGGTGATTGTGATTCAAATTTTCCCTGATGCGCTGATTTGACATTTTGGCAGCGCTTACGATGCAATGGACGGCATTCGCACTGCTGGTTATTTGGCGTCCTTTTTCGGCCTCCTCTTCCTGCTTTTCCTCTACAAGAGTCGGTGCAAACGCAAACCCGAGAAGATCAAACACCCGAGCCTGGCTGACCTGGCTGAAGAAGGGGAAATGCGCTTCTTGGAGCTTTGTATGGCTGCTGGTACGTTTGCCTCCCCCTCAATATAAACCCATACATGTACCCCTGTTGATGGAATTGAATTGGAATTCAAGCATCATCAACCCGCGAACACACGGATGCTTGTGAAAAGATTTGCAGTGGGTGTCATCCCCATATTGCGAATTTAATCCGTTCCGAGTGTAAATTCTTTCATTATGTCGCGAAAGCAAAGGAACTGGTGTTAAATTTTGAAAGGGTGACAGGAATCCTGAGGAGAACTTCAGACTGGAATTTTTCTGCAGCTCTGTATTTTTTTTTTTTTACAAATCTGCACCTAGTTAGATTTTTGTATTCTTCAGCAGCCAACTAAATATATACAGTTGAACTTTCATAAGTCAAACCTGCGTATATAAGTTAAATACTGTACCTCCCCAGGTCAACTTTTTTCCAGTCCCTGCCTGAATTCTCATTTGACTTACATAGAGAGGTTTGCCTGTGGAATAATCACTATGGCCATATTGCATTGCCTAATTTTGTACAACTGTGACTAGAGGTAAACCAAAAGTTTGTTGAAACATGGTTTTCATGTCATCATTCCTATACAGAGAAACTGCTGACACTCTGCAGAAATGCATTCTAAAAAAATGTTGGCATGTGGATCACGAATGCCCTATAGGTTTCATTACAAAGAACAATAATTTGTTCCAGCGACCATCATATAATGAAAAATACAAACAAAAGGGCTCAATCCCACAAGTTCTGAACATTTCTTTGTACTAAAATAACATTGCTTCAAAATAAATGCCGCTGGTTTTTTTTTTTCAGAAAAATATCAAAATTTTCATTTTTTCAAGCAGCTCCACGTCTTTTCCATAAATATTATTTGTCAATTTCTTGCTAGCTTATTCAGGTGAAGTAAAAATCACATGAGCAAATTTGGTAACAAATAGTGCCCGAGCAACACAAATACATTTTCCAGAATTAACATTGGCTGAATGCTAAAATCTAAAAATACTTTTTATCTCGAAACTTCTGTTCCTACAGAAAAAAAAAATCGTCGATGAGTCAAATTTGAAGTTATTTAGAATATGTCCTAATGCCGATTTTTCTTTGCACCCAGTCATTCTTTATATATGCAGAAACCCATTGTCTCTTCGGTTGTTTTACATACACGCGTATTCAAAACATTTGACCTTCCTTCGCGAGCGTCGGCTCTAAGTTTTTTTTTTTAATTGCGAAGATCGAACGCGATTATCCGAAATGTGATTCAAAAAGCATTTGGAGGAATTGCGATGAACCGTTTCCCACCTGAAATTATAAGCATTCATTATACAAAGTAAAATCTCCATGCCCTTCAAAGAAACGATATGATACAAGTTTCACTTCACACATTTTAAACAGAGACGGGAAAACGTATCCCAGCTGGCCCAACTTTGGGTGATAATGATGTTTACCCAGTACCTTTTTGTGCTTCACGAATGTTTCCTGCGTATATATTGTCCTGTCGTTATTCTGTGTAATCAATTTATTCGTTAAAATTGTAAATGAAGGTTTGTGTGTGATATTCCACTGTGGAATACATAACTTTATCCTTCTTTTAATGAGAGGTGGGATGCATATTTCCTAGAAATAGAAATTAAATATTGAAAAGTCCTGCGAAGCAGCGGAAAGTTTTTGTTTCGCTATTCCGAGATCTTATTCGATTTAGAAAATTAAATTCGAGATCCTAATGATTTAAAGAGTAAAAAAAAATACTCGGAATAATTTTACGTATTGTACTGAGGTATTTTCCCGATGATAGCCTCGAATTTTTCAGCCGATGTGTCAGTACTAGCTCTTATCATAATGACCAAAAAAATCCCATCGCAGTGTTTTTTTTTCGGGTAAGTTAACTTACATTAGGCCGACAGAGGGAAAATATTGCTCTCATTTATTCGGTGACTGATGAACCCCTGCCAAAGGCGGTGGACGGGCAAGAAATCTTTGGCCACAATCCAGAAGTAAATGATAAATCGCGGGAATCGATTCGGAACAATTTTTCATTGTATTTTGACAGTTCTTGGTGGTAGTGAATGTGTGCATTGATTTTGTTCGGCTTGATCATAACCGAGCTGTCAGTTGGGTTCTGTAACATTTTGTGTGGTACTATGTCATGGTGTTGTGGCTCTGTGTATTTTTAAACACGCGTCATTTTCATTACTCACTTCAAGGTAATTTGACGGATACCATTTCAGTGGCATTTAATTCAGTTGCTGGTTTTTATATTTGGATTAATGTGTTTTTGTGAGCATTTATCATTTTTCTTAGACTGGACGATTTTGATGTTCTCACAACTGAACAATGAGATGTTTGACAAGAGAAATTGTGAACATAATTGTTCCTGATTTGAAATTGTCAATTTTTACAGAGCTCAGCTTATGCAAGGACGCACGTAAATTATACAGGTGGAAAATTGCAATTCAATTACATTCCGGCGCCATTTGATGGTCAAATTTTCTTGGATGTCAACTTGCAATTTGACCTCTTGCCCCAAAATTTGACCTGCTGAGAGACTCAAAATGCCAAATTTGATGCATAAAACATTGACTTTGACATTGTCTTGCAATTTTATGGCTTCGCAATTCTAACCCATGGCCTTACCTGGCAACGGATTAGGGTCAAATTGCGCAGCAGTACCACCTAAAAATGTGAAAAAATGTAATACTACTACTGTATATCTGAATATGTATACTGTACTTTATTTTATAAGTTGGGTAACTTGTAAAGATATCCAGAAGTTGGATTCTTCAGCAGCTGTTCTGAGGTTGAGTTCATCATTATTCCAATATAAAAATAAAGTTCAATTTTTAGACTATAACCAAAAATTTATACTGTCCCAATTTTGTTGCATGAATCTTCAAGGCAAAGGGAATTCTTTGTGCATTAGGAATCTCTTTCAATCAATTTTTTTCATATGTTGGTTCCAAATTTTTTTTATATCCCACCCAGTCATGCAGAGTTTTTTTTTTAGTGTTGTCTATGCCTCAATGGCATTTAAGCTTTTCTGAACAAAATATGAACTGAAACAGAAGAAATATAATGCCTCTCAACAATTGAGGTTTTGGGAACTGAAAGAAAGCATAACACATTTAGGTCAAAACTGGAATGGTATGAGAAATTCATCAAGGAGAATAAGATGTGTCAAATTATTTAGAAGAATTTGGTATATTTGTGGCCCAAATTTATGTACAGTGATATAGCACCTCTGTGCTTTCCCAAATGTTACCTTTGTCAAATACAGATTCTATTTTGTGACATGACATCCAAAATGTCCTGAAGTTCAGTGAAATCTCATTACAACAAACCCCTTTGGACCAGAAAAAGAACTTCTAGTTAAAATTATTTATAATCAGCTACAAATAAGACTGTGGCTATAAACAAGATGTATACCCTCCAAAATCAACTCATTCCAACCAATTAATTGTTGTAACGAGATTTTATTGTAGATCCTCATTAGTGTACTGTATTCCCATATATAGTGCTTTTATATACAGTAGAATCTCGTTACAACGAATCTCTTGGAACCTTAAGAAGAGCTTCCTTATCACTTACTCGAAAATGCTTTAAAACGAATTTGAAATAACATATTGTAGCTTTGGGATACGGCTCGGAAAAACAAATTAGTTGAAAAAGCATAAATTCGTTACATTGAGATTCCTTGTAACGAGATTCTACTGTCTACTCTCCAACACGTCAAGTATACGGTACCGTATATACTGTACATTACTGACACATGACCCTGTGGTTTTCTTTTTTCTGTCTGTCTCCCCCCCCCCCCTTTTTTTGTGTGTCAAATACCCCTGGGAACCATACCAAAAACAAAAAAAACATGCACCAAAACAGGCACGGAAATCTTCACACAAGCCGACGGGTCCCGCGTGGCCATAGTGTCCAAGGCCGGCGTGATCAAAACGGCGCCGCAGCTGGGGCTCCGCAACGGCGGCAGTGCCCCGGCTCTCATCCGCCAAGACCGCCCCAGCTTCTCCAGCAGCGGCGGCGGCACCCCGGACGCCCTCTTATCCCGGACTCGTCCCGCGTCTCTCCGCTCAGCCCCCGAATGGCTGATAGTGAATCACCATCAGCACAGATCCCCGTCAATCGCGTCTTCCCTTCAGGACCCATCGTCATCCGAACCCCGGGCATCGTCATCCAGGTTCGGGCTCACGTTGGGTGTTCCTTGCGCAGAAGACCGACTGCTGGCTGCGCAACGGGTTCAGCAGCAGCAGCAGGTGATGATGAGTCCCGGGTTGCGGGTCGTGCGGAGTATCGAGGATGATGTCGGACGATGGGTGAGTCAGAGTCGGTTGCAGCACGAGCAGCAGTTGAGGCACAGGATAGACATCAAGGTGATACACCCGACGCCGAATATCAGTCCTTGCGGAAGTACTCGGGCGCTGTTTGACCCGAGTTACAAGAGGTACTCGGTGGATTTTGCGCAGTCGCGAGGAGGAGCAGCGACATCTACGGGTTGCGGCGATAAATACGGGCACAGGACGAGGGCCAGGAAACGGGCTTGTTCGCTGCGCAGTGCCACGAGTTTGGTAAGCTATTATTTCGGATTATATATTTTTTCTGGTTTATTTTTTTCTTTGAAAACTTTGGTTTGAAGTTTGAGAAATGGCAGTGCTCTATTGTATACTACGGTAGAACCTCGATAAATGGATCCTCCTACCTAAGTTCGATTCCTCCCCATGTCAATTTTTTTTTTTCAAGTCCCAGCTGTTTGAATTCCCTTGGAAACGATGCATGGAAATTTCCGTAATTTGAAGGCTTACTCTGTCAAACCTTCATAACTCAAAATTTGTGGAAGCCTATTGTGGCTAATATTTTATTGGCAGGCAAAAGAGCAAATCCATAACCATATAAATTTGTGTGAAGTGAAAGACTAATTGGACAAATGAACCCATTTCTCCAAGTTCAGCATCTTGTCAAGTCCTTCAAGAATTCTTCATATACAGATTAGTATATTTTGTTTCACAATAAATTTGAAAAAAATCGTAGATCAACTTAATCAAAAGAGCATTACATTTTTTCAGAGAAGAAAAGCGAATTTTTTCATGCTTATTACAATACTTTATAACTTCACAATTAATTGAAAATATGTTAGACCATGTTAATTATGGTATAACATAATTCTCAAATTTTTGAAGTCAAGGAGAAGAAATATCATCAAAAAGATTAGCAATATCATTCAGTGAATTTTGCAGGCAAAAAAGCTTAGAACTACTTAAATAAGCAGAGAATCGCTTGTTTCCCGGTAATCGTGTCCCACCTATTTTTTTTTTTGCCGGGCGATGAATATCTGAATCTGCGAATAGTTCAAGAGGATTCATTAATATCAGTAGTACAAGGGTTCTAACAAAATTTCTCGGAAAATTAATAATAATGGCATAGAATTGAGCTGAAAAAAAAATTTTCTTTAGGGAAAACATATTCTTTGGCAAAAGAAAAAAATCAGCCCTATTGTTTGAAATTTTTTTTGAAAATGGCGGAATTACCTTGGAAGACCTGGAGGCAACCCTTAGAATTAATGTCATGTTGATTTCAAGCATTCTGAGGAGAAAGCTGGGCTACAACAACAAAATCTGCAGGAAGGGCGCCTCATCGTTTGTGTGGAGAGCAAAACTCTGCCAGGTTGAATTTTGCAAAAGTTTTCACAAAAAGAATTGTCAAAGAGGGCTGATTTTTTTCTTGTGCCAAAGATTATGTTTTCCCTGAAGAATGATTTTTTCATCTCA
Source organism: Notodromas monacha (assembly GCA_905338405.1). NCBI lineage: Eukaryota > Metazoa > Arthropoda > Ostracoda > Podocopida > Cyprididae > Notodromas > Notodromas monacha. The sequence goes on along the minus strand of CAJPEX010003326.1, from coordinate 10,478 downwards.
ACTAACTTGCCATATTAATTTATATTCCGAGAACTTTTGTTAGAACCCTTGTATATACGTGAATTTCAGCAGCAGCGTGTTCTCACCTGAAGTATTTCACGCATATTTTTTTTCACCTGCGCTCTTCTTTCGCTTTTGAGTCATTCATGGCGCAATCAAGTAAAACAGGAAGCTCGGGCTTTAACTCGGAAGGACGATGATGTGCGCGTAGGCGGCGAGCGAGTAAACCTAATTAGGAGGTGACTATAATGACATCTTTCCTCTCTCTCTCTCTCTTTATCCCTCTGTCTTTCTGTCTGCCTGTCTGTCTCTCACTACGGAAATCATAGGACATAGAGGAAGACGTGGAGGGCAGTTCAGCAGATCCGCCTGCTGCTGGTGGTAAATCGAGGCAAACGTGGCTGCACCAGCTAAATGACTGCTCATCCGACCCGAGGGTCATAATGGAAGCGAGTGATAGCGGCAGCCCGGACTTACCCAACGTCGTCAGCAGCAGTAGCAGACCCGTCTTGGGTGACAACGAGTCCACCAGGTCAGGGGGGTCGGATTCCGTGTTCCTGGGGTCAGTTTCGCAGACGAGCTCGAGAACGGATTTGGATCATGTCCTGGGTCAGACGAGTTTCGACAGTGATGACGTCTTCCCGGAATCCAGGCACAGGAGGACTCTGTTCTTGCCCTCTGCCACTGACACTGTGAGTTACTAATTTTTGCTGTTGTTTTCTTTTTGGGCGAGGGGGGGGGTGTATGATTTTAGAGCCATCAATGCCTGTCAATTATGAAAAAGACAGCCAAGTTTGTATAACAGAATGATATTGGTGAAGAAATGTAAAAATATGTCAACAGTGCTGGGGGCAGCATGGGGAAAGAAGTAAATTCAAGTTGAATAGTTGCAAATGACAGATTATGTGAATTATAACCAAGCAGGACTGTGGGATAAATGTGTTGCTCACAAATAGAATGGGCTTTTATTGACAAATTCTGATTCGGAATAACTTAGTATTATATGATGGTTTAACATGGTACAGTAAAGCCAGGATATTTTTTGCAAAATTATGTATGCCCATGAGAACTGAAAAGGTGATTTTTATCTTCCTTTTTTAAAAGCCTTTTGAGGCAGAGTTAGGATATATGCTATCAACATTTTTTGCCACTGAGCAGTGGAAATTTTAAAATCCTACTTTTATATCAAGGACTAAATCGGGAAAAAGTCCAATATTTTTTTTTCGAATCCTGCAGCAAATTTCGAGTGAAAAATAAAGAAAAAATCCCTCACAGGGTGGCGGTTTTTCCTGTATTCCTGGCAAAGGATTAGCATGATATATAAAACAATGTAAAATTTGCCTCCCAGATTTTTCCCAACTTAGGCCTTCTCAACCTAAGCACATCTCAGTGACCTTGGGTCACACTTGAATGTGCATCCCACCAAAAATATCCCAACTCCGCTGCGCAATTTGAAAGAACCCTCCACCATTCAAGGGTTAAGCAAGGTCTAAATTGGGAAGGTACATGCGGTAATTCAAGCCAACAGAAAACCACTCAAGAAGGGCCATCAACCCTTTTTGGTGCCATTCAGAGTTTTTTTTCCTAAAGTGTTATTTTCCAAAAAAAACACTTCAGACAAATTGTCATCTGCTCAATAATAAATCATTGCTAGTATCCATTCTGATAGACCCTTCTTGAAGCCCAGCTTTATAATTTTTGATGGCATTCGATTAAATAGTTGCTTCATTGATTCTTAAAAACTGAATTTTTTCATTAAGTTTTTGGTTCGACAGGATTTTATGGCAGGTATTTAAAATGTGCGCATCAGGTCTTTGCAAACATTTTATGAATTTTGTCAATTGGAAAACAAAATTATGACAATTTGCTGAATATTATGTTTCGAATGAAACTCGGATAGGCTGCAGCCAGGATACTTAAATCGGGATTCGGGAATAATGGACATAAATCAATCCAGGATTCTTCATTCCTGTGTGAGAAATTTTTGTTTTTTCCACGGAAATAAATCGCACAAAGTAATTAAGCAGAGTTCCAATGACGAGAAAGGGTCGCTTTGTTGTCATTGGAATAAGTGTTTCACGGCAAAAGCGAGTTTTAAATATCTCGGAGCTTTTCGAATAAACCCAACAGTTTCCTGGGCTCTAACGCGTCCAATTTTGGCTGATACCAGCTGCCACATGATTTTGTGAGAACATTCCAATTGACTTCAGGCAATTTTCTCCACAGTTTCCAGCTTCACAACTAGCAAGGAGGAAAGCTGACAGATAGAAAATCCCCCAAAAGTCGACTTATCCCAGTCACGCAACCGCAATAAATCTCAATTTCCCACGTTTCGTGGTTTATTTCCTCTCTTTCCTTAAATATCTAACTCCATCACACTACTGGTATATATATATACATATATATGTAGGACACAGCTTATCAACCAGTGGTAGGTGTAGCATTGGCTGTAAATGTGGCACTTGTCTGCTGGTCTGATGCCCAGAGTTCAGCATGAAAATAAATCCAAGGATGTGCTCAGTGTTTTAAACAGGCCTGAGTTCAAAGAAAATGACAATACATATTATTGGTTTTGATGAATAGGGAAGTCTATGGTTTAATACAGTACTGTATATGGAGATGATGGAATACAATGTGTTTCAACATGAATTTAATTTGGGTTCAGTAATTGCTGTATGCCATCATTTTTATTACTGATATTTTATTTTTGTTATTGGGGAGGGAAAGAAAGTGTTTGCATTTACATCAGTTGTGCAATTTTACATTTTGGGATGTACAGGTATTTCCTTTTTTATATCCTGGTACAGCTTATTTCTCTATTTTCTATCCTGATTGTGAAAATGTTTGTTTCACTCGCGACGTCTGGGTCTTTTATTTTTCAACGCCGACGCCTTCCATGCACTGGAGGCTATTCACAAATTTTTTAACACACACTGAGTGTGGCTTGCCGAATCCTGGGTTGGAGCATCTGGCGAGGATTGTCAGGATCCCTTCCATTCAGGGCATCCCTACCATGCACTTTTCAGTACATGCCTCTTTGCAGAGGACTCTGACCCTTTGTACTCCCACTCTAGCCAACTGGCAAAACCGGCTGAGTCATCAAAAATGCCCCAGGGTGCCTCACCAGCCTTTTCCAGAGTTTTACATTTCCAGCATGACTGTTACTTTAAATTTGGCCATCCGAAATCTCTCACACTCCCCCTGAAGGCAAGTCTCCCTGACTTGGCTTCCAAGGATCTCTCTCCAAGATTGAGGATTCCGTTACCGCAATTCGGTTAGTTCCCCGCATGAGTTTTCCCAATTCAGTTTGAACAGTTACCCTCCGAACCACACCATCCCTTGAGGGATGCACAGCTGAAACAGTCCCAGGGACCCAAACATTAACAAACGCGTTACCCTTCTTTTCATCTACCAGAACCTTATCCCCTACTTTCAGCTGGATCAACCTCCCTCTACCTGGTCCACGCTCTGAATTCAACGCGAGCAAATAGAAAGCTCTCCACTTCTTCCAAAACACCTTCTCCACATCAGCAATGTGTTGAATCATGCGGAGACTTGACCCAGTAATAGAGGTAGAACGCGAGATAGAAGAAGAAGGTCTGAGGATCATTTCAGGGGTCAAGGGGTTTCCTTCATCGTCAATACTCAAGGGCCTTTTGTTGAGAATGTTTTCCGCCCTGACCAAAAAGGTTTCCATGACATCTAGAGCCCATCTCTTTCCCTGCAAACAAAAATGAAGAGATTTCTTGACCTCCTTGACCATACGTTCCCATGACCCTCCCCAATGAGGGGACCCTGGTGGATTGGTTTTAAATTCCACTCTCCAATCTTGTGCGCAACCCAGGCGCACTTGCTCTTCCCATTTGCTCATATCCTTAGCCCCAGCAGTAAACGCAGTTCCGCAGTCACTCCATATCATTCGAGGTTTGCCCCGCCTGTCCATGAACCTTTGCAACGCCATCAAGAACTTTTCAGCACTAAGTCCCGCACACACCTCCAGGTGCACTGCCCTGGTGGTAAGGCACATGAATAGTAACCCCCATGTTTTTGAATTTCCCTTACCATCATATGGCCCAAAATGGTCAACACCACAGTGGTAGAATGGAGGTTTGCCCTCTGCTACCCTGTTGCTGTGGAGTGGTGCCAAAATTGTCTTAACCATGGTAGGGTTTTGTTCTCTGCAGTACTTACACTGGTGCAATTCTTTTCTGACAGTGCTGTTCATACAGGTTATGGAGTAGCGCTCTCTGAGTATGGATACTGTGATTTTTGGTCCTGCATGCGCTGCTTTGAGATGAACGTCTCGAATAATGAGCTTAGTTAATGGCGCAAGCTTTGGTAAAATAATAGGATTCTTCTGACTTTCAGTCAGGCCTTCCGCATTTTCCAAACGTCCCGTTTTCCGCAATAATCCCTGATCATCTACCCACACCACTGAATTTGACAAAGGTCCAGATTTAACAAAAACTTTTCCTTCCTTGGCAATCTTATCCAGCTCGGGCTGAAACCAGGTTTTCTGAGCTTCTGCTATGAGATCCCTCTCTAGCTGCTCAATTTTTTCCACGTCATTTCGATCTGCTTCAGGAACCAGCAAAACAAATTCATTAAGACCCCTGTAAGGATCCTCAACTTCCCCTTGTGCAAACACTTCCGCTGGTTCAGGTTTCAGTTCAGCATCATCCCCTCTGGCCAGGATCTTAGGTTGGGGAGGCCAATTCTTTTCTGGTTCTGCAAGAAATGCTGGACCTTCCAGCCAAAATTCTCTTGCCGCTTTCAATTCTTCCGCAAGAGTTCCCCTGCTGATCAAATCTGCCGGATTGTGCTTGGTTGCAATGTGGCGGTATTCCTTCACAAGATTGTTCCTGGAAGGTTCCTCCAAAAACTCCTGGATTTCGCCGACGCGATTGGCCACAAAGGTGGCATATTTGGATGCCGGATTCTTTAACCACCCCAAGACAACCATGCTATCCGACCAAAAAATAATCCGCGCAAAATATACGTCAGGCATTTCTGCCAAGATCAGTTCAGCCAGCCTCTTGCCTATCACACAACCCTGCAGCTCAAGGCGCGGGATGGAGACAGGTTTGGTAGGGGCCACTCTGGATCTTGCAAAAACAATCCGGGTCTGCTGGTGCTGTCTAAAATAAGCAACTGCCCCATAACCCTTTTCTGACGCGTCTGAGAAGATATGCAATTCAAATGCATCATTGGCATCCAACCCGAACCAGCGGGGAATAAGCCAGTCTTTCATGGAAGCAATATCTTGGATCCATTCATGACACAATTCCAAATCATCATGATTCAACTTGGTGTGCCAGTTTTTGTTCATGGTCCAGACCTTTTGCAGTATCTTTTTTCCAGCAAAGGTAAAAGGTCCAATGAACCCTTTGGGGTCAAAAAGCGATGCCAAAACCGATAAATATTGCGCAACGTTCATTTCCGTAATTTTCTCTTGCAAGGCTGAAACCTTTCTGCAGGAAAAACCAAATTGATCCTTGCGGGGATCCCAAAGCAATCCCAAAGCTTTTGACACTTTGCTTTCCCCAGTTTCCTTCTTCTCCGCAAGATTCTCTTTTCGGCAATCAGGAATGGATTCCAACACCTCAGGGAAGTTTGACTTCCACTTTGTAAGGATAAAACCATACTTGGCCATTGCAGCATCCAATTTTTTCACCATTGCTTTGGCTTCTTGCACTGAATCGAAACCCGCGTAAAGATCGTCAACATAAACACAATTTTTGGTGATGTCCACAAACTTGGTATCATCTTTCCCTTCCCTTTCGCCCACTTCCCTCACGCAAAAATTTGCGATTGCCGGTGAGCAGGTGGCTCCAAAAATATGCCGGTTGCTCACAAACCACCTCTCCCCCTGTTCGGGGTCTTTAAAAAGAAACATCAGCCTTTTCCGATCTTCAGGCCGCACCAAAATTTGAGGAAACATTTCCGAAACGTCCGCATTGATTACGACTTTCCTTAGGCGAAACCTCATCAATACTCCCGCTACAGTTGGCAGAGTTTGTGGCCCTTTTCTCAGGTTTGAGTTTAGGGAAACACCACCATTGATGGCGGCAGCATCTAGGACTCTCCTGGGACGGTCTGGTTTATCCGGGTGAGTCACAATCATCCAAGGTAGCACCCAGTGATCAGCCTCTCCCAGCATCCTGACCTTTTCCCTGTCATTGAGCTCAGAGATGTAATTCTTCTTTACGTCATCATCGAATCCCTTGCGCACTATTTCTAGCAGCTTGGGGTTTCGTTTCAAACGGTTTCCCATAGTTTCGGCCCTCCTTACTGCCTGGAAAATTGACTCTGGAAAGCTGGTTTTTTGTACCCACAGCATCCCTGCCTGGAACCTCCCATCACAGACTTCAATATTTTTCCTCATTTCTCCCATATCTCTTTCCTGGTCATAAGTCAACCCCCCTGACCGGAGTTTTACCCCAATTTCCTCAATTGAATTGAATCGTCGAAATTCAGCCAAGAGGCTTGCGTCTTGGTCTTTGCACTCCCAAGAGGAAAAATTTGACATGGCAGGAGTGGATACAGTGTTGTCCGAAATACACCCTGACACTGTCCAACCCAATGGCGTTTTGTACGCCAGCACATTCCCATCCCAACGCACGGTTCCCGCAATAGGCATCATGAGCAGCTCATTGTCACTGCCCACAATAACCTGAGCCTTTCCAGATAAATTTCCAGCAAGTTTGACTTCACTAAACGCCGGATTGTGTTCCACCCAGGCTTGCCAATCAAATGAACTGTGTGGCGTGAGTAGGTGTTTGACCGATGCAGCATTCTTTGCCTCAAACCAGTCCACTTCACCAGCTCCGCGGAACTTAAATTCCACATTGCCCATGGTGCAAGTTTGGACCCCAATTGCGGTTTGAATGGTGACATTTCCCACTGCGTTGGCTACTAAACCAATTTCTCTGGCCACTTGCTCATGAATGGTTGTCCTGGCACAACCAGTGTCAAGCAGAGCTACTACCTGCTTGGTTTTCTGGGGCCCTTTTATTTCCATGGCAATTAACCGCAACGTATGCCTGGATTGGAATGGAGATTCATTCATATTTCCCGCCGCGTACAATAATTCAACCGCCGTCATAACCGGAGCCGTCTCCGTTTTTGGTTTAGGCTTTTTAGTGCCATGAATCAAAGGATGGTGCCACAGGGAGCAGTGGTCCACCTTACAGCGCATTTTTCTGGCACATTGGCCACGGCCATGCTTTTTCAAACAACAAAAACATAATTTTAGTTCATTCAATTTCCGCAATCTACTTTCTGGATCCATTTTCCCAAATACCCCACAATCATCGAGCAAGTGCTTTTCTTTGCATAAGAGACAGGGACTGTCCTGTTGGGTGTCTGAGCATGACTCCTCCAAAGTATATTTATGGTCTTTGAACGATTTCTTTTTGAACTCAGACTTGGCCTCAGATTTGGGTTTCCCCTCGTCTTTTGGCTTTATGCCTGCATCGTCAAAGTCATGAGCAGTTTGGAGAGCAAATTTCCGAAGCATTACAAGCTTTTCTTTGCTCCTTGGTTCATTGTCATATTTTCTCAACTGTCTGACCCATTTTAGTCGACTCTGGTCTGGCATTTTTCCCACAAGATCATCAACCAGGTGGTCAACATTCTCCTCAGGGTATGCCTGACTGTACAGTCGGTGCACAGCACCAACCAAGTCAGCAAAGTCTTCCCACTGGGTCTGACAATTTGAACGCAAGGGTTTTTGAGCAGCAATTTTAGCTTTCAGCTCCGTATTTCGCCTCTTTTTCCTGTCAAAACGTTCGTCGAGTATTTCCAGGGCAGCTTCCACTGCCCCTTCTTCCTCGCAACCAATATACTGGAGTGCACTCAGTGCCCTTCCAGACAGCATTTGTCCCATACGCATGAATTTATTCGATTCTGAGAGCTCAGGATGGTTCTTGATATTACTGACAAAGTAATCACGCCAGGCGTGATACTCCAGAACATTGCCATCAAACTTTTTTTGATCCATCACTGGATCTGACCATTTCTTTTCCTGTTTTGCAGGTTGTTTTACAGTCTCAGCAATGGTCTTCAACGTTTGATCAAAAGAGTGAGTGACTTTGCCCATCAGCTTTGTTAATTGGGCTAATTCGGATCCCTTAGGTTTGGAAGACCTGGGTCCATTTAGATTTGAGAGGTCGCCATCCTCTGATCTTTCATCAAAAGAGCCATCAAGATTTTCCTCGCGCTCATCTAGGCTACTGAGGTCACCACCCCCAGGCCCTTTTTGAATTGCTTTGGGTTCGCCAGACCCTAGCATTCTGAGTTCAGTAAGGTCGCCACTCTTCTGACTCTTCTCACTCATTGACTTTGCTTGGTTCTCACTATCAGCAAGGAACCTTTGCATAAGCCTTTCTTTGCCGGGTTCTTCCTTTCTGGATAGTAACCCTTGTCCGGAATTTTCTGGGACACCCAGCTCCTCTAGGGTAGCTTGGGCTTCATCAATTTTATCTTGACCCATCCCACAAAGGAGTATGAGCTCTTCAAAATCTTCATGCTCTTGCTCAATGATATTGTCGCAGATGTACTCATCACAAAACACAATTTTTGCATCTGTGATAATTCGTACTAACTGCTTTACTAAAAGATTTTGCCCAGGATTTTCCCGAACATCCTCCAGCTTTTTCTCAAGCAATTTCAGCTTCCCCGTTAACAGTTTCTTGACTATAGTAACTGATTTCGCGCCGGACAATGAAATTATTGAGGGAGCCTTTGGTTTCACAGCTGGGTTTGCTGGCATGGCATTCGGGACCCGAGAAATATCTTCTGACACAATTGGGGGAATGGAAATTTCGCGGATTGGAGTTTTATCCCTAACTGCCTCTTCACCTGATCCACTTTCCTTGGGAAAAGTGGCCAATAAACGATTTTTAGCAGAGAGTAAACCATTCCGCAATTTAATCCACCCTGTAACCAACCCATGATCAGAGTGATCTTTTCTTTTGGGGTCTTTCAAATACTCTAGCCGAATTTCCCCATGCTTTAACCAATTGTCTATCCTCTCAATTAATCTGTGCCCTTGCTTAAGATCAGAAAATGACTCACAAAAATGTTTTTCGATGATATTCAGCAGCTCTGTCGTCCTGTTGTTGATCCTCTCCAGGGTGTAGATACTTTTTCCAGGGAGGTTTGCTTCCTCAACCTGGTGGTCATCCATTGAAGACGTTGATCTCGTTGTCGGGTGCCTCCTTTTGCCCCCTTTTTCAGAAGCAGGGGTGCGGTACTCTGTTGCAGACTGCACAGACATTTCCCGACTTTCACAAACACTCAGAGTCCTTTGCAGGAGTGCTGAGACACTCTACTGCAGCACTCAGTTCTTTGCACAAATTTCGCGCACTGAGGTAACACCAGTTACCCAACAATTGCCCAGAATCCGGTCCGAAGGACCATGTGAAAATGTTTGTTTCACTCGCGACGTCTGGGTCTTTTATTTTTCAACGCCGACGCCTTCCATGCACTGGAGGCTATTCACAAATTTTTTAACACACACTGAGTGTGGCTTGCCGAATCCTGGGTTTGATGGGGTTGGAGTTGAGTCCAAGTTGTCGTAGATTGACGAAGTAGGACGGTGATGAGGTGACTTCCAGTAGCTATGATCCAAGCCTATCTGCCTGTCGTCTAGATGATGAATTTCGCGAATAAATGAAGGCTGAGTTTACAAGTTTTACACTATCTCAGGTATATATTCGATTCAAAATTTTTAGATAACAGATTGGCTTCAATAGAGAATTTTTGCTCTAGAAAGTTTTACAGCATACACGACTCTTTCCTGTTAAAGGACAAATAATCGGCATATAAATACAGTCCATCACACAAAATACACTGCACAATTCATACAACAATGTTCACAACTTCCACTGTCATTTTCTGAAAATATAAGCATTGGGCACAATTAGAAGTTTACCCATCGAACTCTCAGGCAAAAATGACAAGTGTTCCCCTTACTTTCAGTTGGAGGAGAGAAAGGGCCTTGAGGCCAACGAATTTCGCATTCCTGGACTAATCTTTAAATTCCCTGAGAAGGTCGCAAATCTCTGGTTCCCACACCCTGTGGAATGCGGCACAAACCCCCCTTGAAGGTTAAACATTGATTCCAAGAATTGGGAAATCCCCAAGGCAGCAGTCAGGCAGAAGAGGCAGAATTTTATGAGACATCTGGATAGATGTCGCCCTCATAAATACAAAATTACGCGACCCCAGAAAATTCCCAAACTCATGCACCCCCTACTCCTATCATAATCATAAAATACGCGATTTTAATTTACATGGATTGACCAAGATGTAAAAGTGTGACATCACGAGACGAGAAAGTCGATCCCCTCGTAGACCGCTCCTAACAGTCCTAGGGAAGGTAAGTCCCGTAGGGATGGTACGTGAAAAGTCATGTACGGAGAAACGTCTCCTGAGACACCCTTTGTACTCCCACTCTAGCCAACTGGCAAAAC
>CAJPEX010003325.1:0-29867 GCA_905338405.1 Notodromas monacha | reverse complement strand
AACTAATGTATGGGATGTGGTTCCGTCGTTTCCTCTCTATTTTCTCCAGATCAATCACTATCATATTCGTCCTAGATCTGCGTATACTTTTTAAATAATTTTTCATCAACTTGTCACTCGCTCAGCAGACACTTAATTTTTATCCTGGACTAGATTTATATTTCAGATCTGAGTATACATTTTTTTCTGAAAAGGTCTGGGGATATTCCTCCAGAATTCCGAAAAGAAAGAGAACAATCCTGGTTGAGACATAATGAATCTCTCCTGTAACAGATCCTCGCACTCTTTATAAGGATCAGAAACAACAACAAACATGCGCACAAATATTACCTATTTCATTAATAATACTCGCAAAAATTCTGAAAATAATAAATGCAATTGCTTGAATGGCCAGTATATAGTTCAACAACTTGACATGGATAGAGTGACCCCTTCGCTTGATTAGAAGGAAGAAAATTGTTGAAGCTTACGGACAACGTGTCATAGAAAGATGCATTATTATTATTATTATTTTCTAATCGTCGCAACGTTCTTAATTTTCCGAACTGCTGTCCAACTCGTAGACCTCAGTCAGCAGCTCAAAGAGGCACCTGACTGTCGCTGTCGTCGACGACGTGGACGCGTGAGTAGGCTGCAGTTGCTGAGAAGGCAGTTGGTCCAAGCATATGCTAAGACCCGGGATTCTTAAAGACACGGAACATTAACACGCAGACCGCACTGAAAAAAACCTGTTCAAAAATGAACACGGGTTGGACCAAGAAAACTTCGAACCGACTTTCAACCAATTTTTTTGGAATTTAAATGCGGGATTTCAAAGAACCTGGATTGAGGTTCGAAAACCAGTCTTTTAAAACCATGTTCTTTTTTTGATCCTGACGAATTCTACTGTGGTTGCAATGGACATTTTGAAAAAAGCATTCCTATGGAGAAAAAAAAATTCCGCAGTGGACAGAAAGGTTTCTCGACTCATCTATAAATACCTGTGACGAATACAGGGAATTAAAATTGAGTTTGGAAAAATTAAAATTTCAACTTCATAGGTTCCCGAACAATATTTAAATTTTCAATTTTTCCGAATATTGTTTTTTTTTAAAATTTGGAAACAACGCTGCTTCTGAAAAACTCTAAAAAAATTGGAGAAAAGTTTGCAGACAATGGTTTTGTATATACAATAATGTGAAAATTGCAGCATTGAATTTATTATCGAAGAAGTACAGTATTGAACACATTGAAATTTGTATTGAGTAATGTTTATTTATTTGAATGCTAAATTTTCTGGCTTATTCATCTATTTGAAATCCATGCACCAACAATTCAAAATATGAGAGCTAAATAATCATGCCTCACTCAAAGTTTTAAAACTTGCCTTTGCTTATCAAAGAAAACATAATAAATCGGTTAAGGACTACATTTAGTAAGGAGTCATTCTTTGTAAGAGTAGCAAACTACTATTTTAAAAAACTCTGAACTCTCTTGGTGGCTTAAATGCTACGTATGAAATCGGTAAAATATTTTTTGGTCTACCCTTTATAACGATCAGAACCCAGAAGAAACGAACCGGGTACTGACGTAAATACGACTGAGAACGAAAAAAAACCTAAATGACCTCCGCGCATTTGCTTCACTAATCAAGAACCCGATCGGGTTCGAGTCAACCTTTTATCGCGTCTCTTTCTCCTTCCGCGCGACGATGGGTTCGCCTGTCTATTTTTTCTCCGAGAGAGAGCAATAAAAAGTAATATTAAACCCGTTTCCTAACGACTACTTTTTCTTAACTAAACTAGAGTACCTTAGCTAATTTAGGGTATAGACGTCCTCTGCTTCCGTTCCCGTCCTCGGCATTTTGAATCGAACTTGAGCAGCAGTCGGTCGTCCGAAGAAGTGGTTGACCACACAGTGTTGCCACCTCCGCCTCTGTCTGACGATTTCACACCTTTGAGCGACGAAGAATTGGCCAAATATTTCGCAGGTCTGCAAATAATTCAAGTTGGCGCTCTTTGCAAAATATTTCGAAGTATTCATAGAGAATAACTTTGTTGTTCGGATTGGGAAAGCGATGTCATTTTCAAAAGTCGTTGGGCATCTACAAAACCTCTCGAGCCTTTTTTGGTGGGGACAGATGCAAGCACATTTTGTACCAGGTCATTTAATTTTGAAAATTCAGCTCATTTATGCCAATTAATTTATTTTGAATAAAGTCTGATAAATTAAAAAAATTCTTGCAGCAGTTTTAGTGCAGTACTGTAATGTTTCATTTGACGATCATAAGAAGCATCTGTGCTCCATTTTGCTTTTTCAACTTTTGAATCGTTCGCAAAGGGAATGCGAGGCATCGAAACCAAAAGGATTACGCAAAATCAGTCCCAAACTAAATCTTTCAGAGAGATTTTCATCGTTAAAAAAAATTGAACGAAGAAAAAAGAAGATTGCGGAGAAAGCGATTCCACCGACGCAGAATCCAAGAAGAAAAGTTGGATTAGAATCAATGAAACTCGCATCAAACATACCTAAAATGCCTGAGCTTTTTTTCTGAAAAATTACTCTTAAAAGTTTAATTTTCAATTTGTTCAATGAAGTTGCTCCATTTGTAACTCGTAGAAGTTTCGATAATATTACTGTGTAAACGTATAACCACGTGGAATCAGCGTGAATTCCCGTATAGGATGATTTTAAAGCTGCGTGAAACGCGTTTTTACTTTATTAAATTTACAAATTTAAAATATTTCCATTCATATAGAGCGTTCGTCTTCCCGAAGACGTCATGACAATCATCACCACAGCAAGCAGAATACGAAACACATTCTCGACGAAATGCGCATCATTCAAACCGTGGTCGAGGGTCTCTACATTCGGCAGCTTGGTTCCGATTCGCTAATTTCGAATTTGGCGGACAAATTCAGCAATTTCTCAGCGTCGGCTAATTCGAGCTTTGACTTGTCACCGCGGGTTGACACTTTGGAAACCAAGTTGGATGCTTTGTCTTCCGAATCCTTATCAGCAATCAGTGAAACAGCCTTGAAAGCATTAAGAACAGCAACAATGACCAATTCAGGAAATCTAGACGCCCTGGAAACGGAAATTGACGCGAAATTCACGCAATTCCGCAAGGAAATTTCCAAGCTCGAATTTAATTCCGCTCAAATGGCTTCAACGCTGGACATTCTTCGACACGATCAGGTGAACAAGATAATCAGAATTTTCCTCATCACAACCATAATATTCAAACTTATCGTTTTGATGTTGAAGGAGGAACAAGAGAAAATCATTGACGGGATCGTGACTGCTGAGAACCTGCTGAAAAAGAAGATGGAAGCCGATCATTTTCGTCTACTTTCAGTGTCGAATCAAGTGCTCAACATGACCCTTAAATCTACGGTCCTTCTGTTGGCACTTCAAGACGTTCTAGACTTTAATCGTGCAGAACTCTGTAGAAAACTTGTTTACTTTTTATTCCATACTTTTCACGACCAATATGCTTGGCACAGAGTCGTTTTTTATTAAACGCTTCCTCTTTTCTCCCTGCTTGCATAAATATAACAAAAATGGTGATCACCGACATAAATTTCTGATTTAAAAAACTAAACAGTATTTGATGCAGTGTCTCCGAAAATTTTGTAATTTCAACAAATTTTCGTATGCGGCAAATTTGGTCTAGATTTTGAAGATTTCCAATTCTAGAGATATACTGTATTCAAAAGTGTGTGCTTCAAAACATTCGAAATTGTAAATGAAAACAAAGATGGTATAAACACTTTCTTTGTTTTTGTTCAAGGTTGAAAAGCATTCAGGAAGATTCGACGAGGTTCTCACTCATATGCGGAGCAAAGTGGGCTCGTTTGTTAAGCTTTTGCAGCAGTGGCTGTGGGCCCCAAACCGTCACTTTTACCTAATAAACATGTTTCTGTAAGAGCGTTTAGACCCTTCGTAACAACTCCTGAACTTGTTAGCGTGAAATGGCTACGTTCAAGCTTTGCCAAAAGGTAAGCATTCTTTTTTCTAGCCTCCTTTTTGCGCATTCTTTTTCTTGACAGCACATGCCAACGAAATGTCTTCATGTTGGACACGGATGAACGTTTTCCTGCAGTTAACTTTCACATTTTTTTTAACATTTCCGAACACTTCATTCGACTGGATTCTTTTTTAACTCGGTTATTTTGCGATTGAATTTTTGCTGATAGACGCTTCATTCTATTTCCCAGACTGTGAAGCAATCCAGACACTTTACGGGCCATGCTTTAATCGTCTTCCTTGAATACGTTAAGCAGGGCCCTTAGAAAGTTCTGGGTAGTAACGTACCACACAGAAAGGCCTATTGTTGGGTACCCTGTTTTTACGACACCTTGTTTGAACTAGAAATGAATCTTGGGTTGTCATTCAAAGGAGAGTGTCAGGGAACATCCAGTTCTTCAGGGATTGGCAAGATTACAAGTTTGGCTTCGGAAATCCAGCAGGTGAGAAAATTTGAAACGAGAAATTCGAATAAAAACAAAGCAAAACTGATAGTATAGAATTCCGACGAAATCATACACAATCATCATCTCTTGCGATGGGTAAGGTCTTCAGCAAGTCGAGACACGTTGTCATAGACCATAAATTCTCGGGGATCAATTTTCTGGGAGGTTTTCCTATTTACTGCGATTAAAATCCCCAAAAACGTTCGTTACAATTGGCTTAAATGCCTCATTCAAAATCTATTTCTACATTCATATCATTGGCAATTGAGAGAGTGTTGTCCTTATTTCACTGACTTCGGCAGTACGTCTTCATGAAGATAAACGCTATTGTATTTATCAAAATATCCAGCCGAAATTTGTCGAAACTGTTTGCAAAGTTCAAACAAAACAAAAAAACGTGGAGCTTTCAACCAGAATAGCGTTTAAACATAAATCAGGAATTGTCAAGACTCAAAAGACCATCCAGGAAATTATGAAAAATATACCGTTTTACCTCTTCCCACTTCATAATAATTCCTGTTTCTCAGATGAAAAATACAGGAGTTTTATTAGTTCCTAGTGCTGATCCGAGCAAAATATGGCGCTTTTAAAAATTGGCAATCTGGTATTGGGCATTATTTGATTATAATTTTCGAAGCGCGATGAATTCGTCAGATGTTGCATTGAATTTCTGCTGCTGTTGCAGAAATGTATCAAAATTTTGTTGGAACCTTTCATGAGGCGTAAATTGATGCAAATATCCCAGAGAGTAAATTCTAGCCTTATGAATTCTCAGCAATAACTTTTTCTATGTCGAAAAATCCAATTACTGGTATATAATAGACATATATGTAGACATTTCAAAATTCTGCGGTTCAAATAATGTCAATGCCAAAAAATATATAAATCGAGGTCGATTCTTCTTCTTCTTTTAAGGCGACTTTTGGCTAGGAAACGCTGCCTTGCACGAGTTGACGAACCAGGCCAACTACTCTCTCCGCTTTGAAATTATCGACGTGGACGGGAACTTCTTCGTCGCGGACTATGCCGGGTTCCACGTGGGTGCGGAATCCGACGGGTTCCGTCTCCACGTGTCCGGGTTCTCGGGCAACCTCAGCGACTCCCTGGGCTACCATTCGGGCATGCGATTCAGCACGCCACTGCACCTGTTACTGCGGAGGTCGTGGGTAACGCGGGTGATGATGGTTCCACCAACCACCATGAGCGTAACAGTCATGCAGTTGCAGTTACCGTCCAAGCTGTGGCCGTCCTGGACCATGCTGCGACAAGCCCACGAATGGGTTCAGGTATGTCCGAAAAATGCTCTCTCTCTCTACTACGAAATTCGAGGGGCCGGAATATTTTTTTTTAGAGAGAATTTAGTTGTTTAGAATGCATGTGTAGAATAGAGGAGAGGAATCCTATAAGGAATTCGTCATACAGAGAAAATTGTCGTAGACAAGATCGTTGTAGAGGGAGTCCATCTCATGGTTCAATTCAATTACTGCACCTTTCTCCAATTCAAATTTTAAAAAGGGATTCAAAATTTTTTTATTGGGTATAGTTTATGAATTAGGGAATTTTGCCTCAATTATGTTGGATTGTTGGAGGTTCAAGGAAAATTCCCTTTCTGGCGTGATTGATAAAAGTACTGTATTATCCATAAAATTCCCGTGTGCAGAAAATTGCTTGATAACTGAGTTCCCGGGGAAATTATTATGCTAATAATTTGCGCCGTTTTTCTTCGAAAAGATCTTTGTGTACACGAGATTTCACATCGGTATAACAAGTAGTGATACGGTCCTACTCTTTTAAGGTGATACCCTCCAAGATATCGTTTGTTATTCAGAACTCAGTACCTCCTAATACTAATTTTGATTTCAAGGAAATTTGCCAAGGGTTTGCTGAACGTTATTTTTTTCAAGAGAAATTTGTCAACGAAATTTTAATCTCACTTTGAAAATTGTTGAGCCCTTGTTTTTGGATGGTATGGAGCATTAAACGAAATATTTACCATTCGAAATTACTTGAAAATACGAGTCTGCTCGAGATCCATTTGTTTTCTGTCATTCCAATAGTTTCGACATACTGTATTCGTGTTGAAGACTTCTGATAGGTGTGAAAAAGTTTGGCTACATTTTTTCCGAGGCTTGTGTTTCTTATATGCCTTGGCAAATCCTAGTGCGAAACTTGAAAAAAGTGACGTAGCGTACAGTCAACCCCTGTCTAATGGAGTTAATTTTTGCTACAAAAAGCCCTTTAGACAAATTCAATTATATAAATAATTGAAGCTTTTAATTGTCAACACTAATTGTAAACCAACAGAAGTCTGTTTGGTGGATTTTGTCTGTTGTGCAGGAGGAAAAACTGCATAAAGAGCTGGTCTGTTAGGCAAAAATCCCTTACGCAGGAAGTCTGTTAGGCGGGGGTCCACTGTATATATTAAACAATAGAATGGAAATTTAATGTTATCGCGAGTTTTTATTTTCAGTGTTCCCATTTTTTGAGATACAGTAATAAATTGCATTAAACGATCGTTGTTAAAAATAGAGTGAACCTCCATTTAAATACATTTGGTACTCATGAATTGGTTTCCTCACATTAGATGTCCTACAGATCTGAAGATGATAAATTCTGACGCGAGGAATGAAACATTAGGAGCTCCGGAAATTCAAGTAGAATCGGGAAATCAGGAGACGATGTTTCTTTTTCTAGAAACACATGTGCTCTAAAGTGTAGCCATATTGTTCATCACTATGCCAGGATGAGAAAATTCCACTATGGGAGGTTCTATAGCAAACAATAAGTCTTGAGTCATGGAGGATTATGATTAAATGATTTCAAGGAAATTTGCCAAGGGTTTGCTGAACGTTATTTTTTTCAAGAGAAATTTGTCAACGAAATTTTAATCTCACTTTGAAAATTGTTGAGCCCTTGTTTTTGGATGGTATGGAGCATGAAACGAAATATTTACCATTCGAAATTACTTGAAAATACGAGTCTGCTCGAGATCCATTTGTTTTCTGTCATTCCAATAGTTTCGACATACTGTATTCCTGTTGAAGACTTCTGATAGGTGGGAAAAAGTTTGGCTACATTTTTTCCAAGGCTTGTGTTTCTTATATGCCTTGGTAATCCCAGTGCGAAAATTGAAAAAAAGTGATGTAGAGTACAGTCAACCCCTGTATAATGGAATTAATTTTTGCAACAAGAAGCCCTTTACACAAATTCAATTCCATAAATAATTGAAGCTTTTAATTGTCAACACTAATTTTAAACCAACAGAGGTCTGTTCGGTGGATTTTGTCTGTTGTGCAGGAGGAAAAACTGCATGCAGAGCTGGTCTGTTAGGCAAAAATCCCTTACGCAGGAAGTCTGTTAGGCGGGGGTCCACTGTATATATAAAACAATAGAATGGAAATTTCATATTATCGCGAGTTTTTATTTTCAGCGTTCCCATTTATCCAATATAATTACAGTAATGCATTGCATTAAAACGATAGTTGTTAAAAATAGAGTGAAGCTCCATTTGAATCCATTTGGTCCTCATGAATTGGTTTCCTCACATTAGATGTCCTACAGATCTGAAGATGATAAATTCTGACGCGAGGAATGAAACATTAGGAGCTCCGGAAATTCAAGTAGAATCGGGAAATCAGGAGACGATGTTTCTCATCTTGCATTCGGAAACCGGAAACCTTTCCAAATGGAACGTAAATGTGTAATGCGAATAAGATTTTCGTTTCTCGCAGATCGCTTCTTCTGTGATGAAAATTCGCCGAAATGCGCCCTGGTCACAGTCACCTTCCGGAGAACCTCTTGAAACCACATCAGGCCACCCACCGACAGACGCGGCAGCAACGACGTCGACACCACACGTGACAGAACCCAGCACAATCATAAGATCCTCCACTGCGTCAGGCGTAACTGAAGATCCCGCAAATTTGAAGGTCGTTAGACGAGGATCTCGGGTTCACGACGACGATAACGTTGAGGAAGATTTACACACCTTGGAAATCCTGAGGGACGTGAGCGAAGACACTGACGTCGACGCGGATCAGAGGCGGTGATGAGTGTCGACTGTCGAGTGATGGAGTCGTCGTGGCGGCCATTGTTGATTGTCGTCAGTCATCAGCGGTCTGGTGATCAATCAATCAAATCAGTTGAGGTTTACGTATTGCAAGCAGTTGAAGGGTGTTGAACTTTTTTTTTTTCGATTTTATTGACACGACCTTTATATACCCGAGTTGTTCGGTGGTTGAGGGCATTTCCAGAAATGTTGCTTTCTGTAATTCTTAAGATGTTCCGTTGTCTTTAAGCAAAAAAAATTTCCCACGTCGCATGAAGCTTCATCAACGTCTTGGAATATGTCACGGCAATAATTTCAAAAGATCCTTTCTTTGTCTGAAATGTTCAAGTTTGGCTGTGGCTTCGTTTAAGATGCAAAAATACTTCTGAAATGATTCATGCGTCCGGGAAAAGGTTCGTTTTTTTTTCATATCAATTCGAGTGTCGCGGAAATATTTTTCTTGTTGATATTTTTCATTGTTCCGTTTTTGAATACGTTTACATTTTCAAGTTTTGAGGGTTGAGAGGATGAAATTCTAGTCGTGTAAAATGTTTTTTTTAATTCATCGATGTAATCTCTGTTGAGGATTCGTCAAAGAGCGGAAAAAATACAAGACACCTTTACCAATTCATCTGTGGATTCATTTTACCTCGTCGGATTGATGATTGGTTGGTGCTGAACGCATTGATTTACTACATGTTTCCAGTTTCCTATGCTAAAGGTTCGTGATTTCTCAAAGTTTACTCAAAATTACTCAAGCATAACCATTCAGAGCGCTTCTTGCAAAATAAGGTCTGTGAGTTTGCTAAATTATTGCTGTACAAGATTGAAATGTGGAGATGTTCGAATGTGCTGCCGTGGTGAATAATTAGCTCTTGAAGAAACTGCTAAATTTTTTTCAAAGAATGCAGAACAAAATGAGATCATTGCCAAGATACTAGAGCGTGCGAATTTGATGTTCAAACTGTTTGTAAAAATCATTCGAGGTTTCCTATGAAGCAATTGTAATGGAATTCCGTAATTTGCGAGCGTAATTATATTAATTATTCTTCCATGAATCGCTGCAACAAGAAAATATTGCGTCTGCCTCAGCAAGTTGGATATCACTAGCAAGACAGTTCAGGAGCTCTGCAAAACAACCTAGATTTTCTGACTCAGGAAAATTCAATCAAAGGATTTCTAGGCTGATACTTATCCACATGACCGCCTAAAAACAAGACACGTAAATCATCAACAGGCAAAGAAAACTTCCAAGATCAAGTAGGATTTCTTCCATCCCAAATAATCCGACAACAATGTCAACCGGGATTAGCGTTGAACCTTACACCGAAATTCGCAGATGAGCAGTTCGTCTAATCCAGTGCTGGAAAAATTGAGAAAACCTTCATCAGTCTCCGGGAAAACTTCTGCGCTGAAGAACGATTCTAATCGATTTCAGCCCAACACGGAAAATACCGAAGAACAATCCATCCGCTCTTCTACGCACAACACCAGCAGCAACAGCAATAGAAGGAAATTTCGCAAGGCCCGCTTTATTTTGCAAAGATGCCTCCTGGCCGCCATGAATGCTGGAATAATTTCAATATCCGGATTTTTAATTGCCCTGGCAATCAAATCCCGGATGAAAAAAGGAAACGATGTCGTTCCTGACGCAATTATGGGATTATTTGTGAAAAATTCAGCCCTGAATGGAAACATTGTCATGAGTGGGATCATGGGAGTTTTCAGTGCTTGCGTTGGATTGGCAGGTACGTTTATCGGGGAAGTCCCTTCGCGTGTTTCCTAGATTTCATGAATAACGCAAGAAAATGAAATGCTGCCGGATTTTTTTGCAAAAGGTCATGATGCAGAATAATGCATACTATCAAGACCTGGTTGGTTTTGCTCCACAACATTCGAATTTCATCAATACCTATACGCGGAAGAATGAATGACGCACTGCTGCTGGTGAAACAGTTATGATGCCATATAGAGAGCAAACTGAGAGCTTATGTATAGAGATCTTCAAGCATAGATTTTGGAGTGCATATATTTTCATCTCCTGAGTGAATTCCTCAGAAAAGTGGCTTAAGATCCCACTCCTGCCGTGAAGAGTGCTGCGAACGGAAAAAGCATTCAACTAGTTAAATGTAAAGATTAGAAAACAGATTTTTCTCAAAATGGAAACGGCTCACAGGGGTTATTTTTCAGGCGCTTTTTCGTTGTCTTCATGCATCAGCTATGCTGCAAAAGAATGAAGAAGGAAGATACATTTCAAAAATTCAAAAAATCTTTCAAAAATCTTCTCATAACTTTTGCAGCAATCTAAAACACGTCTCATACTTCAGAGTAAATGAATGACTATAATGTATTGGGCCGCTTTTCTTGGTTCTGAGTATAACACTTAAACCACAAAATAAGTACAGTACTGTATAGGAATTACTCTGAGACATCGTTTTTTTTCTGGATAGAAGTTGAAGATATGAGTTGAGTGAGTAGCTGAATTCCCCCTTTTTATATTTCATTGTCAAGAGAGTTGAGAAATGCGTTAAAATTGGAGGAACATTTAGCTAAATGTCTACTGTTTCAACATCCAACCCCAGTAATGTTGGACTCTCTACAATGTTTTTGAACTTCTTTTTTTTTGTCACACGGTGTTTTCTCCCCATTCAAAATTCTTTGTACAATACATTTATTCACAGTAAAGAGAATTGAGTTAAGTAAGTAGTAACCTTCCCCAGGCTAATTGTGCCCTGGCCTGGGGGTTTGTTTATTTTTTCCTGGTCCCTTGAATTTCGTTATACAATGAGTTCAAGTGTATTATTGCCTTGTCGATTTCATTCTTCCCGTATCAGGAAAGAAAATTTTTTTGCTATTCTCACATCGTTTCCGGGTCAGGATTTTTGGGAGTGTTGCTGCTCAACAGACACCTGTTGTTATGCAATTTGATGTTCTCTACGTTGCTGTTGCTGAGTTTCACCATTTCCGGAATTTACTGGATGTACGAAACCCACGCACCGGTGATGGTGGCCCTGCAAAATGCTGTTCGGGAATATTCTTTCAAACATCCGGAGCTCAACGCCGGTTTGGACATTGTGCAAACGCAGCTTCGTTGTTGCGGGGTTGAGTGAGATATAATGGAATGCCATTCCAATTATTTCTTTAAAATTTAGAATCCCTGTACTACATCCATAGGCTGTGTATTCAATTTCCTTTCACAGCATGAAAAAAACGCTACACCAATGACTGATTTATTTTTATACCTTTTTCATTTATATAGCTGAAGCTTTCCCTCAAATTTTAACCTGATCCTCAGCTCTCTTATGATGCAAGAATTGAGGCATGTAAAACATATTTTTTAGAGCACAGTGCAGTATTTCAGTTTTTGAGACAAAAATATTTACCCAATATCCATTATAGATATACAGTATATACAGTACTTGTAAACTGTTGCAGTTGAAGAAACATCACGGAAGAAGAGTTTGGACTTTTTTTTAAACTTCATGGATATCAATCAAGGGGCCGGAAAAATGTTCAAAACACTTATCCGACGAGATCTTTTGTGATGAAAAAGTCACCAACTCTAAAATTACGCTTATAATTACAGAAAGGAAATGTGAGGTATATTGGTGATTAATTTTTTCCCCTTTTCATCCAACCTTAAAAAAAAATCAGTTGAGCACTCGAAAAAAGAAAAGCGCCGGAAAAGTTATAAATAAAGTCTTTCGAAATGTTCTGTCCACTGAACCAGGCGATTAAATTGTTCTGCTTGAAATACGGTTGAACCTCGATAACTCGAACCTCCCTAAGTCGAATTTTTTTTAGGTCCTGTCTGAATCCCCTTAGAACTAATGCATTTAAAACCTCCCTAAGTTGAAGGCTTTTCCCCTCAAACCTCCATAAGTTGAATTTTCTGCGGCCTGTTGGCTTTTATTTTCTTGACACAGGAAAGAAAAAATGCAATTAAACATAAATTGATTTGCTTTAAAATGAGGCGACAGACTTAATCGGGCAAATGAACCCTGCCTCCAAGTTCAGGATGCTTTCAACTCATTTAAGAAGTAATTTCATCCTCAGAAGATTACAATTCACAATTTTGAGCAATTTTTATATGTTTCCCAACACAAAAGGGCTTTTTATTGTAGATAAATTCAAAACCTCCCTTATTCAAATTTTTTTCTGGTCCCTTGAAGTTTGACTTAGAGAGTTTCAACTTTATTTGATGAAATTGAAGAAAATCTAACTGAACAAGACGGTCAGACTCCCATCGAATTCATTTTAAAAAGTTCAGCCTAGCGTGATTTCAAGCTAATATTTTCCGCTTTCACATCAGGTCACCTGGAGATTGGCTGAGTGTTGTCCGTGGTGACCCAGCATTGTGGCAAACTCCCAACATTTCAGATTTGATGAACTTGTTCAAAGGCGTGAAATCTAGCGACGATTGGAATGCTACTGGACCGATGATTGTCCCAAAGTCTTGTTGTTCACCGGAGAAAATCTCTCCTTCGATTTCAAAGCAAAGAAAAAATGGAAATGAAACGTCACGGAAGATCAGAAGCACAGTAAATGTCATGCATCGTCCTTTTAAGGACACCAGAAACGCGCCAATTGTTCTACAAATCATGCGAATTCCGGAAAATTCTGTTTGGTCCTTGTGCGACCCACATCCAAAGGTTTTTAATTTTTTTAAACGATCAATAGTCAGATTGCTAATGCGAGAGAATCGAAACAACGATTTTCCTGGGACTCATACTAATCTGCATATTAATTTAATTGTTCATGATCTTCAAGATTGCTTCAAGAAAATAAATTATCCAGAATATTCCGGGGCATTTCTCATCACGATTTAATTTCTCATTTTCGTTTTTAAATCACTGGGCAACGAAAATAATTTACAGTGGTTGAATGAATGGCTTCATTTATTATTTTAGGATTGTGTTTGAACCCTCTAAATTCAGCAGCATCACAACGAATGAGCTTTTTATAGTTCATCAGTAAATTTCATGAAAATAAGAACTTGACTGACTGCTATAGGTGTTTCAATATACCTTTCCTTTTTATAACTTGCACTTTTTTCCTGTGATCTATAATAACGAGTTATCTGAAGTTGTTAAGTTTTATAGAGCAGAACAAATAAATATACTTTTATTAATTCCAAGTTCCACATACTTGACAATAAAATTGAAAATTTAATTTCGAGGAGGATTCAGTATTATCATGACAGAATTTCTCATGAAAAAACCTTACGACTCTCAATCAGTTCCAGATAAAAAATTTCTCGCAACATAATCAACGAGTTTGAAAGTACGAAATTGTATTAATGATCAAAAAAATTGCAAAGAACACTGATACTTGTTTCAATAAAATTTACAATTTTTTTCTAGCAGCCCTTCTTTCCAAACTGCTGACGAGCGTCAAGTTATCTTATACCCTGTTTAATTTCTCATAATCAACGTTGTCCATTAAACCCCCTAATGTGAATTTAACACGCAAATGAACGTTGCAATCCACTTCCGGCTTCGTATAAATCAGGGATGTTTTCCGGTCTGGAAGGAGTCGCAGGCGGAAGGACGTCATTCCCTGTTCCTGGCGTTGCTCGCCCTGACTGCGCTCCACGCATTCGTCTTGCTGCCGACGTGCAGCGTCCTGGTGGTGGGTCACCGTGCCCTGCGGCACAGGCTTCGGAGATTGCGAAGAATAAGAAGAAGAAGTAAGCTAGAAGCCTCTGTCCCAAATACGGGATCTAGCAATGGAGTTAATGAGCCGGTGCAACATGTGGGGATGACGGAAACTGAGGCAACTGATGCTGCTGCTGCTACAGACGCTCCACAGATCAGTGTATCGTGATATTGTATAGCTGCAGTTTTCAATATAAGTTCGCTTATTGTGATTGAATGAAGATTGTGGGGATGACAGAAACTGTGGCAACTGATGCTGCTGCTGCTCCAGACGCTCCACAGATCAGTGTATCGTGATATTGTATAGCTGCAGTTTTCAATATAAGTTCGCTTATTGTGATTGAATGAAGACAACACGTTTGCTGGCTATAGAGTATTGTACAGTGCTTTCTTTTTACTTGGCGCACGATGGTTGTTGTTGAATGTGGAATTTAGTGTGATGAATGGGGCCCTGATTGTTCTGATTACAACTAGGATTTCAGTTGCTTCGTGCCTCGTGCGAGAAATGACCCCCAAAAGATAATAATTGTTGACTTAAAAATCAAATTTATAGCCCGTAGATTAGCCGGGGAACTCGGGCTGAGATTCCTGAAAGAACGTGTAAAATAGAGAGATTCATTACAGTATTTACATTTCTTAAATTTACCAGGCATGAAGAAAAACGATGCATGGACTTCAAAATACATAAATATACGGCAAAACGGCCGAAACTCGTTCAGGTTGAAAATAAAGGCATTTACGCGTACATTTTCGCAGCTGATCGATTTTAGATTGATGGAAATCAAAGGAAATTTGTGACGGAAGAAAGGAAAGAAAAACCTTTGTACACGATGAACCCTGATTTTTAGGAATTTTCAAGTAGTCATGGCGGTTTTTCAATAATTAAGAGATATCGTGTTTAGTTTTTGTCTTCGCTCGTTTTTCCTAGCTTTTTAGGGATTTTCAAACTCCTAATTGCAGATACTCTTGTCGAAGCCCAAGACATGCATGCAGTTATTACCATATAATTGCAATGGCCCATATTTCGAGTATATACATTCATCAGAATGAGTGTCTAACCGGGAACGTACACCTCTTTTTCCAGAAAAAAAAGCAGGAACAGCTATTGCATAATTTTGTTACAATTGGTTTTGCGAATCCATGAATGAAAGCTGCTTCGTCATTATCGGCCACTTTAAACATAGACTTGGAATGGTATTTTTTTCGTTTTGAAGGATGATCTGATCCTTGTTGTATTGGTCCTTAAGTAAATTTAAATTTTGAATTTGCGTTTTTAATTTACCCCTGAACCTTTACTGTTCAGCGGCAAATTTCGATTCGTTATGCACTGTTTCAGAACACATTTTAAAAATCATCTTTCGCTTCGAAATATTTTGGATATTCGCCAGCAATCAAGATCCCTTTTATGCAAAAGACGTTGATTTTGATTGAATTGAAATTTGATTAGGCACTAGAAATTATTTGCTGATAGATCGCGAGAATTTTAATTTTTCGAGTATAGCTGCGTTTTCGGCAATGCGTATATAAGTCATTCAAGACTCCTTGTCTTTGTGAATGAGTTCCCTATTTTTTGTTTCATGAGAGAGAAAGTATTACTCGATCTGAACTCTTCCCTTGATGTCTCAAGCTCTCCTAAAATTAAAAAAATAATATATTAATGAAAAATCCTTTTCCATCGGAACATATAATACTCGTATTGTCATTTCAGCGCAATCCATTGTCCTCAACGTAATTTTAACAAACCAAGGCAAATCCCCAGTCATGCAATGCGTGTATGGGCATACGAAAACTCGTCAGGGAATGAAGAATGCACAAGGCTTGTGATGTATTCAGAACCTGAACATAAAAATACAATGCGAGATCCACACGGAAGAGGTGGACGTTTCCATCATTCAAACGAATTCGGGTTGATCAACTCCTTCTCCTTTCTCATTTATTCCATACAATACCTTTCTTTCACGTATATCCGCGGTTTTACATGAACAAACGTTGTGAAATATTCAAGAAAGCTGCGGGGATGGGTTTTCCTCCTTCTCCACCTCCTCCTATTTTTGCCTCGCTCGCAAAAACCCGCCCACACCAGCTCCCCACAAATTTACGTCATCGTTGAGGGTCTCAACACAATGCCTGGGAACGTATTCCGTGTAAAACGTGCTGGTTTTGCTTTTCTCCAGTTTCTTCGCTATAAATCTGCCGAAAATGTCCGGTTCCCTCAGGTTTTTGAATGCCACGGACGTCAGAGAAAGCAAGTACGCTTCGTAGGCGGATTTTTGAAACTACAGTATATATAATCATCTCATCTTGAGTCCTGACTTGAGTAAATATAGTGCACTTGAAAATTACTGCGACTGGGGAGAATTTTTTTGACATACAAAGGGCAAGATTACTGTATTTTGAGTCGTAATAATAATGGAATATTTTTGAAAGAATTTTCAGTTCACAGACTCTTTTTTTTGTGTGGCTCTTTCAAGGGTCGTTCTGCGAACGCTCGAGGGGTTCATTTATTTTAGCATATTGGAAGAGGAGCTAGTACGTATATTCGTCATTTTTCTTTCCAGATTTATAACCATTTAGAGTATTAAAGAGTGAAATAAGAGTTCAAACAAATTAATCTCACATTATACAATATTCTCTTCTAAATCACAGTGTCCATTTTTGATTGACCTCTCGTCGAGAATATTGTTTCTCCCGCTTTCGCTACAGGAAATTCGAAGGAAAAATCCTGGTTTTGAATTTTTGCCTTAAAAATCGATACATGGTGTATATGCGAGCGCTGGAAAATATTCAATTATTCATCAATTATTAGTTTTCTTCAACAGTTTCGGCATTCCATAAATTGTACTAGGTCGACTTTTTCCTCAGCGAAAATGGAATCTTGCGGTGGAATCTGTCGACCCGATATCACCATCCATGATCATATGCCCGGAATACCCGGGTTTGTTTTCTCTTCATGCCCAAAAACGCAAATGTAAGATTTCGACCGACGTTGGGGTATTCTGAAAGATGAGAGAAATAAAGACGAGGGTCGGATCGTGCCCCGAAAATTTGGGTCAGGTTTTCCTTTCGGTATTTTCTCGAAGAGACTCAAAACGGGTTAATCCTGTAGAAATTTCTTACTCATGGTTGACATTGCGATCTTCATAGCAGACGAAGAATTCTATCGCCAAANTCTTTGATATGTAAAAGGCGCTTTAAAAAAACAAAACAAAAACTACTGAATAAGCATTAGAAGAAAATGACGCGAAATAAGTGAAGGAGCGATAAACGATCAACTTGGAAGGACCTGGCAGTGCGAAACATTCCAAACTTACTTTACATCTGCACAGCATGACCAGGAAGGAGAAAGGTAATAGAAACTTTGAGAAACCTAGCATGAAATGTATGTACTAGTCTTGGTTTAGAAGTTGCCATTCGGGTATGACGCAAGAATATTTTCCAGAGCCGAAAGCCATGTATATTGACACCCGCTATAGAGAAGCGCCCACGCGTGAGTGCAAAAGTGGCGACTCTGTTGGATGCCGGTGTAGGAGAACCATGGATTTTTTCTTTCCTCTAGAATCTATAAACCAGTGTTACCCAACCTTTTTGGGTCGGTGGACCAGCAAATTTTCTCAAAATTTTCTGCGGACCAGCAAAATTTCATGAAAACATTGCAGACTAAAAACGTTTTTAAAGACTTATTTATATGCTGGCAGATATTTAAAAACGTTCTCATTTTTTTGCAAAAAGTGAGAAAAGAACCAATGGAGCATCCACTGTATACAGTGGAATTGAAAAAATTGGTAAGGTTGCTGGCTTCAATAAAGATTTTGCAGAATAAAAAAACTTGAAATAATTCATTTATTCAGCATTCTGTGTTGTGCCAAATGCAAAGCATGTTTTCTTTGCTGATTTTATTTCTTTTAGAAGAAAGTTATTACTCCACAAAAGGAGATTTGATTTGCTGATTGTGTATGTGATTGTTGTCTTTATGCAACTTGTGAATAGACAATTATGAAATCTTCTTTTAACATCTGAGGAGTGAGGATGCTCCAGCTTCCTTCATTTTTGCAGCCATAAATGTAGATTTGCACTCTAACTTAAAATCCCTTGGAGACTGCATGGGTAACTGCCTCAGCACTCAGATGTCTCTTGCATCTGGAATGTATTTCTACACCTTAAAATTTGTAATATACATGTCCTCATTGGCAAACTGGCTGATTGCCTGCGTTTTGTTTGTCCCAATTGTATTTTTATCATATGATTTTTTTGTTAGGTTCCTCAACAGCTTCAAGGCTTTTCCAGGGATATATTCAGGACTGATTTCACCCTGGAAAGTGCTGTTGTGGTCGTACACCTTCAAAAAGCGCGATTCCTGAATTTCCGCCGGAAACGGAGAAGTTTTGTGATGAGCAGCAGTTCCGAAGCTCAACAGGGACTATATAAAGCAATGGCGGGGGAAGAACAGAAGGGATTTAGACGCTGAATCTCGGTTTTAAGCACGTGGATCATCTCTGAGCCGGAAGGCGTCATTGTCAGAAAATGACTGACCCATTCAGCAGGTGAATACAGTCACAGTAAGGACCTCATCTTGATTTCGTGGGGAAATCAACAAAAGAAAACCAACGACTTCTCTTCCTTTTACTTGCGTATTTATAATACTTGAGCCCTGACAATTTTAGTGATGCTCATCATGCATCCTCGAGCGGACATTTTAATCACGTGTTTATATTCCCAAATGAGGTTCACATGCATACATATACTGTAATGAACACATCTTGGATATCTGTTGAAATCCTCGACTTCGGAAGTCTTTTGATTTAGATTTTGTATTGCGGAGACACTGAGAAAGATTAAATTTTGATGGCTGATCGCTCTCAATATACTACTGCAAATCTTCCAAATGGGATGCGTATTTTTGGAATGAAGATAGGAAAAATCCTTTCAGATTTTTCTCTCTGGATTGCTTTTTGAGGTTTGATAGCTGCCGGTCGTAAAAGCTTTAAAAATTTCCCCTTCAATTTCACGCCAAAATAGAGCGGAAAATGTGGATTTATTGCGCAGTAAACATTCTTCATGGGGTTTTGAATCTTATTAAATACCTGCTGGGATGATCCTCGGCAAACTTCCGTTTCAACGGCATTCATCATTCTCAGGAGAAATGAAAATTTAATCTAGAAGGCATGCGGTTGTTTCGATGAAATAGTTCCCTCTTGTATTTAGCCAAAACTTTTCGACCGTCCCGTAAATTTCGTGGGTCAACGGATTCTAAGTATCCCAACTTTGGCAGATTTTCCATTTCTTATTTGTCATGGTTATTCAGCATGGGGGTCTTGAGATTTGTACCTTCGGAAAAACATTAATTATTATCGTGGAAACCCTTATGACTTACTAAATCTACACAAGAACGTCAGTTGTACTCAGAATACTTAATCTTCTGTAATCATGCCTCTAATAAAAAAAAACATATTTTGAACTTCGTTGCAAAAGAAAACTCTTGCAATGTAATTCCGCAAAAATATACTTATTGATTAAATGTTCATAATTTTTTGTGCTTCAGAAAATTAGATAAAATTCAATAAGATTTTAGATTTGTGGCTTTTCCCATTTTTTAAATGCTTCTAATTTTCAAAGCCTTGGATATTTTCATGAGAAATATCAGAAAATACGACTGAAGGATTCTATTCTTCAGTTTTTCTTCAGTGAAGAAACAATCTTATTACAATGCATTACAATTTTATCTTCATTTTTCCTAATTGAAATACAGTACTTGTAAACATCCAACTCGTCTCTCGGCGAGCGGAAATCCAATGTTTCAAATTTTATTGAGTTCACGTCCGCTTTCTTGCATACGAACAAGTCGCTACAAAAATCATGCTATATCCGCGAGAAATTCATGTGCCTAATTGTCTCTTGCATATTGAAGAAATCCCTTTTGCCGCGGGAAAAAATAATGGCCAGAAATGTATCTATTTCTGTGAGAATGGTATACCATCCAGGATGAGTGAACTTCTCGAAAATCTTCGATGATTCGGTGTATACTGTACAGTTCTGTCAACAATTTTGCTCTGTGTGTGTCAAAATTGATGCAGCAGAAATATCTAGGAATTTCCATCCAATGCAGAATTTTTTTTAGACATGTTCTGATGTTTCTACTGTACCGATGCGAGAAAGGGAAAAATAAACTCGTTTACAATTGAATATGCCAAAACTATCTGAAGCATTGGGCCAAGTTTTGCCTTATATAGTTCCCACTATAGCTTTTCCGACCTCGTGTATGTCGAGATTGTCGAGTGACGTGTTTCACCACCGCCCTTTTAATCCGCGGTCAGAGGCAAATCGTGACGCATTCGAAACCCCGGAGATCATCTGAAATGCAGATAGAAGTGTTCTCATGATAGTTGATCATGCACCGAGTTTCAGGTTTTGCGAGAAAGGTCGTCCAACTTCTCGCATTACCCGACCGACCCAGGCGTTTCAAACTGTACAAGGAATACACAGGGATTTCCAAATCTTCCACTCGATTTAAATCCTTTATTGATGCGAAACTGAATTTGCGAAGTGTTTACGGCAATTATCAAAAATTATTCATTCACGCTAACGATTGGCAATTCAGGGTGGAAATGGGAGAACTGTAGGCAAAGGAATTTTGGTTACGACGTTTCAATATTTTTATAATGAATTTAAATTTACAAGTTACGGCGAATGAGTAAAGCTTCTTCAGTGAAATAAATTCCTTTTTTTCGACCCATTTCACCTAATTTCGATTTTACTTATTTGATGCATACATCCTGAAGGATTTTTTAATCGATAAATGAGTCAGAATTGAACGAAGGAAGCATTTCAGTTCTTGCACCAATGACACGTGGAACAAGTACGAGAAAGCTCCATCAGAATTATCCAACTTTATCACCCTGGCAAATAATATGAAACTTTCGAAGGAAAATCCGACAAACCTTTATTAATTTTTTAAAATCGGAGAAGAGAAATGTCACATGGTTGACTGGAAACTATTCGGAAGTGAAAATAATTAATACCATCAAACCTCTCCAAGTCGAATTTCAAGGGACCAGCAAAGAGAATTGACTTAATGAGGTTGCCAGTGTATGGAAATAAGCATTTTTCTGTTGGAAAACGTGGAAGAATTGCAGGAAATTGTAAATGGTGCTATTCTGGGCCTTAAATTGCTTCTGAAATGAGTTGACAGAATGCTGAACTTGAAGGCAGGGGTTCATTAGTCTTTCATTTCCTTTTGAAATGCATCAAAATCTTTTGCATTGATTTTCTTGTTCCTGCGTCAATAAAATGATAGCCAAAAGGCCTAAAAAAATCAAGATACAGAGGCATTTGCATTGTAAATTTATTGGCGACACACTTCTTCGGTTTTCAATCAAGTGCAGCTGGTATCCATGAACATAGTGCGTCATACCAATCTCTGGAATTTTCATCAATTGCATCCCTCTGGATGCAAAAATAACCCGAGACATCAATTCCCTAGAGAGCATAGAACCATATACTATCAAATCCCGCAACTGCTCATAGATTGACGCTTTCTTGGCATCTAATGGAGACGGATGTGGTTTCGATGCACTTTCAGTTCTCTGGGATGTGGCATCAGATTGAATAAAATGGTGTGTCATGTGTTCTGCGCAGTTTTCTTTTGTAACCCCGAAATGCCGGGTTTTCATGTGTGACGGACTTCGATTGCTTCACATTGATTCCTTCCGGAGAGGATTCGTCAGAAACCCTTCGGTGCGGAACAGTCCTTGTTCATTTTTTTCGTTGTGGTGCTGTTCTGTTGCAAGTGAACCATTTAAATTGAAATGTTTGCTTTGGTTATGGACTGTTTTGCACACAATGAAAAAAGTGAGACTTCATGTATTTGTCCCTGTCTTGTCTGTGCAACGTTATGAACCCAAAATGAATATTACCGAAGAAAAAAAGAACTGCTGCTAAAACCCACTCGAGTTTGTTCTTGGCAAACACGGTTTCACGTATGGAACACGTGAATGTGCACGGGTTGAAAGAATGCTCGCAATTAATTGATCCTGGACCGATGAAATAATTCATCGTCATGCACGCAATTAACCGCAAGCTCAAATGACGATGTACATGGCCCTGAAAAATCCAAAAATACCAAAAGTTTCGTATTTCATGACTTCAAAGCTGATATAGTTGAATATTCAGGCATAAACTTGGGCGGCTTGAATTCGGTTGCTCTCTATATAGAAATTTATATATTCGAGCAAAAATATGACCACGGAATATTTGGACAATTCATTGTAGCCATTAATTGAGGGCATTATAGTCAGAAAATTCAACGATTCAAAATCTTGACTGCGTATTTTTCCAAAATGTCGTTATAAATGCAAAATATTCTATCATGTTCGATTTTTAGCTGTGACAACTCCGAAGTAAATTGAATTTGAAGAAAGTAAGTTGAAAATGTGCGATGGATCACACCTGCGAAGGTTTCAGATTTCACTGCAAAACGGTTTATTCATTTTTGAATGGATTTTAAATCAGCATTATCATAGAAACAGAAATATTTTCGTGAGCAAATCATTCTCTTTGATCATCTTTTGCAATGTTTATCGTAAATATTTAAATCAGCCGACCGGACAAGTCCCTGATGGGAAACTCTGCAGGTTATTTCGATTGAACATTCAAGATTTTTTGATAAATTTCAAAATTTTAATGTAATTTATATTTTAGGATCATTGCGAAAAGACGCGGGACGATTCAGCTAATGGCAAATTTTTGTCTTACTTCCGCGCACCCCAGGGGAATAAAAACATATGTGCTTTTTCGATTTCCAAGCATTCAGTCAAACTTCGTTATAAGCCGAACTTCAAAGGACAAGTGAAAAATTCCCGTTTAGGGATCTTTGGAGTTGAGAAAACAAGTATTTTTATTGGGAGAAATATGGACAGAATGAAGGAAATTGTAATTTACAGATATTCTAGACTTGAAATTGATTTTTAAATGGGCCAAAACGAGGCTGAACTTGGAGGCAAAGGTTCAATTACCCATATACAGTCGGTCACTTCCTTCCAAAACACATGAAGTTAAACTTTTATTGTCTCTTTCCCTGTTTCGAAAAAATGATGGCCAAAAGGCGTCTAGAAAATTTGAGTTGCAGAGGTTTTTAACGTATTGCTCCTAATTAAAAGGAATTCAGACATGGACTTCAAGAAAAATTCACACAGAGAGGTGTTTGACTGAGGGAGGTTTGAGTTATCAAGGTTCAACTGCATATCCGTTCAAAAGTTTGACAGCGATATTTTTTTTTTCATTTTGATACTTTTATCAGGACGACTTCTTCATGCAAAAATTAAGTAGACACTCTGTCGTTATGTTGTTTCAAAATTCATTCAATCTCTCCTTTGATTCAAGCCTATATTGTGAATGCCTCGAAGGAACCTCAAGACACAATAAGCGAGGAAAATCTCGACAGCATAAGCTTGCCATGCGCCGTTGTTGAGCCGGCGTCGGAGGTTAACGTCGCAGCAGGGAGTATAAAAACCTGGATTCTCCTCGGCACCTTTGACCACAAACATTGAGCAGAGACGAAACAAGGCGTCTTCAGACAGTGTGGGATAAAACTCATTTATTGAAGAAAAAAATAATGATAATACCGCAAGATTTGCAAATAATGGTTCGAACGAATTCAACGAAACCTGAGTGTGTCAAAGTTTCTCGTCGGCTTCACTACTGTGTCTGATTCTCATCGGCAGTGCGTAATCAGGGAATCCTGAAATTTTCATTTTCCCGCAGTGTTTGCTACATATCAAATAGTTTATTCTCAAAGTCGCATTATGCAGTGAAATGTGAGTAAAATGTTATGAGCTCTCGAGTAACCGTACCTTGGGGTAAATCGTTTAGTCATAACGAAGCCTAAACCACGAAAAGACATGGTGAAAGACTATGAATTTGGAATAAGGGGAAAGACAATGACCCAATTTGCATCGAATTTTCGCAAAAAGTGGAAGACAGCTTCATAGCCGCTTCTTTCCGGAACAGATCAGGAATAAGACTGGCAAATTTTTATTTTAGCCTTTCTAATTCCTGATAATATTGTAGGATTATGATCAGAATGATTTTTGGACTTTATGTGAATAAGATGTATGTCATTATATTTTTTTGAAAAGAAATCACGGGGACAGCGGCTTGAAAAGTGTACGCGAGGATATATCGTTTTCATTCGTTTTTATTTTCCCCAGAGAATGTAAAATATTCTTCATTCGATAATATCTTAATAAATTACGTGCGTATATTGTGCGTGGAAATCTTTTAATTCCACTCAGTTCATTTTTTACTGAAACGTTTCACACCTTTCTTTTTTAAAATTAAGTTTCACCCCTGTGTTTCCAGCTGATGTACAAAATCCATGCTTCGAATTCCAAATTTGTTCTTCCTAAGATTGATTCATGCATAATTCTGCTGCGACCAGGATTTTCCACGGAATACGGTAAAAATTCGATGTGGCGAGTTTTCCGCGGAAGTGAATTTTTTAGTGGATTTATACTCGAGAATTTTGCAAACTTTTTCTGTTCATCATAAAAAAACTATTCAATAAAAGTGTTTTTACTTGTTTACAGACAAAAATCAGGGAGCAATTGTGGGCACATTTTTGCATGATTTCTGGTGCAATCGCGAATCAATCCGGCATCTTCCATCCAAAAGAGTTCAAAGGTGAGCATTATGTTCAAAATTTCCTACGAGTTAAAGAGGCGACAAAAATCCGGTTTTAATTTTTTCGAAATCAAACATATCTAGAATGTTGTCATCTGTGAAATTATTTGGGTTATGCTGAACGTTAGGAATCCACAAAGTAAGTTTCAACGATATCGTTTTTAATCATTCAAAAAATAAGCCCATGGAATATGAAAACAAAATTAGTGAGGTGAGCTGAGCTGAGTATATATAACCTGACGGAAGAAGTCAAATGATTGGAGATCAATAAGAAAACCAGCTATTTGTCTAACCGAACCCGGAAAAGAAATGTTTGAATCCAAATGCAGTAGTCAAAAAATAATTTTAGAATGAAGCGAAGGACACGACGTGCTTCCTGCCAAATTTTCGAAGACAGCCTTCTTGGCATTTTTTTTTTTACGGAGAAAAGCACAATTTATTTTCAAATTGATGACATTCGGATCACAGAAACATGCCTTTGCGTGAAAATCGATTCACCTAGTTTTTTCCACCACACCCACACCCTTGACTAATTACGCGTTTCAACCCCCGAAGAAATTCAGCAGCAAAGACGTCATTTGGGTGCAGAAACTGCAACGCAGATATGATCAAATATTCAAGGTGCTCAACCCCGATCAACCCGATTATTTAGCGAACCCACCTCAACCTTCCTCGATCCAAACCCGAAGCAAAAAGAAAAAAGAGAGAATATATGACGTACACACGCGATACCATTAGGATTTTAGACGGTTCTTCGAAATGCTGTATTAGAAATTAGTATAACGACCGTTTGCTTTTCACTACTTGTACGGGGAAACATTGAAGTGCGAACATGCTTTTGCATGAGGTAAACATCTTGACATGTTGGACAATAAAAAAATCTTATATAATATTCTGGCTGAAAAAAGGTTTCGGAAACTCTAGAACAGGAGTTTTTAAAACCTTATTTCTAACATCTTTCAAACAATGGTTTTTCGTTTCAAAAACTGTGTAGAGAAAAATAAAAGTGATTCGTCCTTCCACGTTCATTTTCTAGACAATCAAAAATTATAATTCTCAATTTTTAACAATAAGCAGACTGTTTTTTTTCGTTTTCAGATACACTTGAACCTATCTAAGTCAAATTTGAGAGGACCAGGAAAAATTGACTTAGTAAGGTTTCCATTTAAGGAGGTTTATAGTTGGAGAAACAAGCATTTTTTGCAGGAAACATGAAAGAATTACAGGAAAATGTAAGTGGTGATATTCTGGGCTCTATAAAATACTTCTTGAATGAGTTTATAGCAGGCTGTATTTGAAGTCAGGGGTTCTTTTGCCCATTTAGTCTGTCACTTCCTTTCAAAACGCATAAAGTTACTTTTCTCTTTCAGGTATAAAAAAAAATAGCCAAAAGGCGGCAGGAAATTCGGCTTAAGGACGTTTGAGATAAAACAAGGACTCAGTTAGGGAGGTTTCTAATATATATATATTTGTAAAGGGACCTTAGACAGGTACATTTAAAAAATTTGACCTAGGGAAGTGTTTTTGACAACTTATCAAGGTTCAGCAGTATTTTCTCACTAAGAATGAATCAACATTGACAGTAGCTCAGAATAACAAACTTCGCGAATTCAGAAAGAGAAAAATCAGGAGATGTCTGCTTATCACATAATCCAATACCGTATTCTTGAAGAAAAGGATCAGCGTTGAAAATATGCACTTTAAACCTGAGAAAAATTGAGTTAGGAATTTATACTGAATATCTAACGAACCGAAGATTGACCAAATTACGCATATCATATCAAAATAAACAGAGAACGCAAAAGAATTTTCGTCATACCTTTTCTTGATTTTAGTCAGAACTCGTAAGTCGAGGAAAGCTTTGAAAAAATAATACCTATCCCCTCCTTGAGATTGATAGCGCATTGGTTATGAGGTTTCTTTTGGCTCATGAAATCCGAGAAATGCCCCCGAAAATGCACGTGTCCAAGCAAAAAAAAGAGCATGTGTCAGCTGTTACAAAACTTATTGGCCAGACTGTACGTTTTTAATGAGGCGACAAAAATAGGGATCTCCTGGAATTATTTACGATTCGCTTGCGAATAGTTTGTTGAATATTTTGTGAAATGATGGCAAGTATGTCATTCAAGAAGAATCGGATCATGAATGAAGTACTGCGTGCAATTTGCACGAGAGAACCATTTGAGTGAAGACGAGTACCGCCTAAAAATATCGAGGAAAATGCTCGCCTGAAGGTGACTTGAGGATTTTCATGGCATGTGTTCCACGTGTGTCAGTCATGCACATGTTGGTGACAATAAGGTTCCAATATTCGATATGAAACAGTTGAAAGGAACCAATGCTCACGAAGGAATGCATAATTACTGAAATCACAGCAACGCTTTTCCCCCATCATGATGAACATGTCATCCTCCTCGTAATTTTTTTCCTTCACATGAGAAAAACCCATAGTCATGTCATGATTTATACCTACGACGGATTCCGGAGGGCACGAAAGCCCTGACAGGCATGATTCGAAATCATTCCGAATTACAGTTGAACCTTGATAACTTCAACCTGCATAAGTCAAATAACCCCCTAAGTCGAATTTTTTTTTCAGGTCCTGTCTGTTTCCCCTGATAATTAATGCAGTTAAAACCTCCCTAAGTTGAAGGCTTTTCCCCTCAAACCTCCATGAGTTGAATCTTCTGCAGCCTGTTGGCTTCAATTTTCTTGACACAAAAAATAAAAAAAGCAATATAAAAACAGAAATTGATTTGTTTTAAAAGGAGGTGAAAGACTTAATCGGGAAAATGAACCCTGCATCTAAATTCAGGATTTTTTCAACTCATTTAAGAAGTAATTTCAGCCTCAGAATATCACAGTGTACAATTTTGAGCAATGTTTCTAAGTTTCCCAGAACAAAAGGGCTTTGTATTTTAGCTCAATTCAAAATCTCTCTAAGTCGAAATTTTTTTGCTGGTCCCTCGAAGTTCAACTTAGAGAGGTTTGACGTGTAATTGTAACGTTCACGAATGAATAATTGGACGGGATCTATGCGAAAAAATGACCGATAAATTTATCTTTGAAAAGTTTGAAAGGTTTGAAAGTTTTTCAGCGGCACAGAGGACGGAATAAAAAAATGTAAAGAGGGCGTCGTCCAAACTAATTCTCCAGAATGCTCAAATTGCGTGCAGAAAATTCTCGCTACATCCAAAATACTTCTTTTCCGAGCATTCTGTGATTATTTCCCCTTGCAATCCCATTATGTTTTCCTAATTCATCTGGTTTTCCGAGAGAATTTCATTATTTGGTTTCTCGAAAATACCGATTATATGCAGCACTACATGAAGTACTTTATTGGCTATCAAGTAACGTTTTATTCAGTTCATTTGTTCAAACTTGTTTTGCATAACATTCGGAGATATTTTTGGGTCTCTTTCAAGAGAAACCTAAGCTAGAACAATTTCTGCTTAGTGCTGGTTGATTACTTAGACTCAGAAATACACTCAGCCAGAATAATCACCATTATTTTGTACCCCCTCTTTTGCAATACATCTGCTCTCATGAAGTCCATGGTCAGAAGCCACTTGAGAATTCATTTTTTCGTGTTCTTCGATTTAATTCCTACGGATTTTTGCATTAGACTATTTGAAATGTACGCGGAACCCTTTGAACCATGCAGGGAACCCCATAGGAGCTCCGGGGATCATCGTTTGAGAGGATTAGATCGTGTTGAAGTTACTTCGACATTTTGAGTTTGTGATACGCTGTTTTGTCCGTCTGATTATTTTATCAAATATTGTTTGTGATACGCATTGAACCTCGATAATTCAATGTCAATTCATGTGTTAGATTTTAATAGGAGTGACGTTGCATTGGATTAGGCTATATAATATCATTAAAAGGAGATGGTAGATTAGAAAAGGTTACCGAATTAATTTAAAGAACTGCTGTTAGTCGCCAAACTGCTCATGTGTTAGATTTTAATAGGAGTGACGTTGCATTGGATTAGGCTATATAATATCATTAAAAGGAGATGGTAGATTAGAAAAGGTTACCGAATTAATTTAAAGAACTGCTGTTAGTCGCCAAACTGCGATCACATGAACAAAAGGTTGAGCATCATATGATGTCTTCGTGATAATTAAATAATTTTCTGACACGGTTCCAAATTCTGCACGAATGGTTTGATTTTCTAAAATCAAAGCGTCAATAATACCAAAGCATGTGCTTTCACGTTAATGAGAAACTGATGTCACTTCAGAAAAATCTAACTGATGTGCATCAATGGAGTGAATGACGATTGTAATGAAGGATTGTTTTAGAAAATTGCACACCTATGAATTTTTTGTGGCAGCAGAATGAATACTCAATCTCGCATAGTCTGGAAATACCATCACGAACAATTATTATCAGCTTTTAATTGTGAAATAATTATTTTACTTTGTCTAAATCCTATTCTATCTTTTATGGTTGAAGACACAGTCAAGAATTAAATTGAGGATTGAAAGAAGCATTCTTCGAACGTTGTTTGCTAATATACCGTAACAATTAAAGTATGCAGTCATTTAGAAAAATTCCAAGCATTCTGCACAACGAAGCAACAACAATCCTACTTGAAAAAATGGAAAATCATGCACGAAAATGCAAAAACATTTTGCAATGGCCGCTATCACGCAAAAAAGCTTCAAATACAAATTTCAGAGTAATTTCCCCCATATTGGAGCTCCACTTTTGTTTGAAGACGATGAAAAACATTCAGAAAATAATTGTATAGGAAATTTTTATAGTATAAATTTTGATTGCTTTTTTTTTACCACCAGTTTCGTTCTATAATACACACTTTGGGGGGGGAAATTCCCAGAAAAAGCCAAAAATGCTTCGCAGCGCGTCACATTATACTTCGAATACTGTATACAAATTTAATTCGATCAAGTTATTCCATGACTTTGGTAATACAGTTTCAGCCGACGTGTTCCTCAATTATGAAACCAATCCGCTTGAAAGGATTTTTATTCCTGGCTTTTTTTTGTGCTTTGGCCGAGGTAATAT
>CAJPEX010003324.1:0-29871 GCA_905338405.1 Notodromas monacha | reverse complement strand
GTGTTGTGGTCGTTAATATGACTACAAAACATTTAAGATGCGCCACTTCTTGAAGACCGGTCGCTTTCATTATTTTGGTTCAATAGATGTAATTGAGAAACCCAAAGCTTATTTTTTCAAAAAAAATATAACAGTTTCGCCTTCAAATTCGGGAAACGCGCTCTTGCTCATTTCCACATGAATGAGACGTGGGTGTTTAATGCGAATCTGGGACCGAATCTGGGACCACATCTGCTGGATCAGGAATTTCCATTTTTGTGTGCTTTCCTTCATTATCTTACTGAAATAAATTGAATGACTGAATCATAAAATTCGAAGGAACCATTAAGATGCGTCATTTCTTGAAGACCGGCCGCTGTTTTTATTTTTCGTTGCTTCACAATGAATGGCATTGCTCGTTCAGTATTTCACAATTTTTTTTTAATCATGGAGTGACTGAATTTTTTAGGGAAGTTTTGTAGAATTGCGGTCAAAGCTCAATTTCATGGAATGTACGGAATTGAAAAATCGAAGTCGTCATTGACTGTAAATAGGATGGGCTAAATAAGTGCAAGTTCAGCTGATCGCAGCACCACTGAACATCATCTCAATGGTACAATCTACTTGAAAGGTTTCGAAAGTCAACCTGGTTGACAAAAAGTATTTATCGCCAGTTCTATAGGGAATACTTTTCTGATGTTGACCATCTTTGCTATAAGCGGCATTGGGCATTTTTGTGAACCATATCTGTGGTGCCAATGGGAACGAAATTCTCTTGGTTTCTTATTGAAACATCAGGAAATATATGGGATTCTGTGATTGCAATAATGCGATTCAAAGTACTTCGAGGAAAATTTTCTCGTGCAGGAAAATATGTAGCATAATATATATATGCGCCTGCACAAAAATATCCACAGCTGACACGCTCGTTATACTTCGCCAGCGTTCATTAGGGTGGCACTCATCGCGAAATTCGAAACGCCATTGAATAATAAGATGCTCATTTTTCAGCCTCCATTTTTCTGTGAAAATGCGAATTATGATGGAGTATCAACGGTACTTCAACCCGACCCCCGATCACAGAACATCTATATATTCAAATATATATCGGATAAATGAACGGGAAAGAAAAATGTCCGGCGAAACGCAGCGTTTGGACGTGAATTGCAGATCATTATTCATTATAATTCCGTAAAAAGGCATTGAACATCACCGTTTGAACCCGAGCTAAAGAAGGCCAGTCTCCGAAATTAATCAACCGAAAGACTCCGAGCTCATCTTTGCAAGCTCATCTCAGAGTTCACCGAAATGTCCCTCCGTTTCGACAAAATGTATGGCGTAATGCGTCGGAGAACTACACATAAAACTAATTACCTGAACTCAAACTTTACTCACGGATGCGGGTCTTAGTTCGGAATTCTAAATGCGAACTCTCAGAGCATGGCCTTGTCGAGTGGTGGATTTCCGAGAGCCACTTCATCTATCTAATGCTGTTTAAGATTCGGAAGCTGAAATTCTGCGAATGCTAATTTCAACGATGTCACCATCGCCATGAAATTGTTCCAACTCGCATGCATTCCAGCAAACATTCCAATTATCTGAAGAATTCAAACGAAAGCCTCGGGAAGCAGAATGATAGCACTCACGTCCGGGCAACTTAATTGCGTGCTATTAATACACCGCTTAGCTAGTAAGCCGTAGTCAAGCGGGTGCGATTTGCATTGCAATTTTTAACGCAACGCATGACGGCCATTAAAATCAAAGCACCTTACACACTAACGAATAGTTCAACTGATGATAATAACTTGTCTCGAGAAGTCGATGTCGTCCAAGGCTTTTCGGATTGTGGGAATCTTTACATTTTGTTGCGAATATCGCAGATCGAATATATCTTGAAAACTGAGTCAAAATTTCGAGAATAATAAATCAACTATAGTACTAAAACATTGGGGAATAATCAAACTAATTTCGGGGTTGAAGAATCTCATTTTATTGCAAATATGGTTGATCATTTAGGATTATATCTCAGCACCAGATAATTTGGGATAAGGTAGTCTTTAAAATCTTAAAATAAGCTTTTATATTACTTCAACGTTCATTGATCTAGCGTGTTTTCATTCATAGAAATGTCATGCGCTATGTGAAAGCTTTTAGTGTTTATTAATCTGCACCATTTTTTCATGTAGTGCATTCCTGAAGATACTGTCCGATGATTGAGGTTCACTTCTTTAGATGAGTGAGGAATTGACAACCCAGAAATCAAGCTCTGCGTAGGCTGAAGAAATCCATTAATCAGTATGATCTGGTCGTCGTAGGATAATTTAGTTCAGAATTGAATAGCCTTTTTGTTGTAGGAACCTACACTTTTAATGGCAAACTGTGCTGTGCTACTTTTTAACCTCTGGTGATACAAGTAATATGTTCGTAAAACCTGAACTGTACTTGCGATTGGCTGTATTGCTATTGGAAGCTATGTTATTGTTTTTATGCTTTATTGTCAAACAAAAATATTGGGAAAGAAGTTATGTTAACCCTAGGAATCGTTTTTTGGTTAATTCAAAGGAAATGTATTCGTTGTGGTGTGCCTTGATACTCTTGAGACGATGTGGTCCAAAACTGAAGTAACTTTTTATGGTTGTGGAAATCTGCACATTTTGTTGTAATAAGGATCGCAACACACTAACAGTTCACCATGGATCTAGTTCCCGCAGAGTTCCACTCTCTCTGAAGGCCACAAAAAAATTAACATATCGCGGCGCTAAATCGATGTCTTACTGTAGTTTGGGATGAAAGGGTGTCTTTTATTTTTCCTATGAATCGCTTCTCTTCCCTTCTTTCATTACGAGCATCGTTGATTGTTCTGCGGTCTAGCATTCGGCGGAATATTTCGAGAAATCAGTGATCTGTGCGCTTGTGAAGGAATCTGCGCATTTTTCCAACATGATTGACTGACGTCAGTCTACGACCCCACAGAGAACAATATTTTCTTCGAAATATCCCGCCGAATGTTGTATTATTCTGTCCGAGGTTAAATTATATACATTTTCACGGAGGGGGCTGTAATGCGGGCAGACGTACTAGTAATTGTGATGCTTGCCTCAGTGCAGCGCCTAATGCATTGTGATGTTTCGCAGGTTGTACGACTGGCCTGCCTGAAGCAACGGTCATGGTGCTGTGCAGTCTGGCGCTGCTTTCCATCCACTGGCCCCAGCGGCAAACGACCTGAACTCGTCATGCCGAAACGGGGATGCAAGCAAGGTACGGCCGACGTCGCCGCGCATGGAGAATCCGCGTTCGTGTTTCGTTTCTTTGTTGCCATGTAACCTAACTCGTGCCACTCCCGCGGGAAACAAAACACTTTCGTACAATGTGGATTCATTTGTAGGGGGGAGGGGTGTAAGTGTCGGGGAATTTCTCGCTTCGTCATGAATGTGATAGGCATCGATGAGGAAAGCGTAGGAGAGAGAGCAAGGCACTTCCCGCGGACTCGCAGCATTTTCCCCATGCAGCAGCCTTGGCAGGATATTAGCTCGGTCACGGCGTTAGCATTGCCTGACAAGGCCGGTTCGTCTTGGAACACAACGGCCAGTCACCTCAGATTAGTGCAGACGCAAGGATGGAAACCATGGCGTGGCGGCGAGCGCTTTTTTATTCCGCCGCGGAGCGCTTGTAAAGATCACGAGTCTCCGAACACTTCCGCCATCAATTTGCAGGGCCGGCGCAATGTCTGTGCTCCACAGATAAGCTTTATTGGTGTGAAAATGCGGGCGAATGCCGGCGGTTCCCGGTACTGCGTTGCTGCTCCCCGCAACACCGATTGGCGAGCCTTAAATGTCAATGCGCCATCGCGATTAAGAGGGATGAGGCCCCGTTTTTTCTCCTCCTGCGGCTCAGTCTTCTTCATTTCTATTGTTTCACCGGCAGGCACGGAAAATGGGAATGGTATGTTGGATGTGATAAATTTCTGAACGCTGCAGCTCTTGGTTCTGAAACGAGACGCGAGGCCGCTGAGAAACTCTGGATGCTCATCTGCGCCGCGTTCGCTTATTGTACACGCCTCGCCGGACTTCCGGCCGCGGGGAAGCACTATTTGATGTCGTAATTATTGTGCTGCGCGTGAGAGAGCCTTGTCGATTGATG
Organism: Notodromas monacha; assembly: GCA_905338405.1. Lineage (NCBI taxonomy): Eukaryota > Metazoa > Arthropoda > Ostracoda > Podocopida > Cyprididae > Notodromas > Notodromas monacha. Next base: position 25,752 of record CAJPEX010003324.1, on the reverse strand, counting down.
GGGACTTCCAGCCATGTTGCTGGCGGTCTTCGCCGGGTGTGGATGAAGTCTGCACTTTATACTTTCAGCTGGGAGTGACAGGTCTTGCGCTGAGTTAGTTTCATGGCGTCGGCACTTCCGGCTGTCGGCCTCATTGTGGCCGGCTTATTGGCTCTCCTTTTTTCGGGACTTGATAATGCTACTCGCGGGCCAGTCGAGTTTCCTACGAGGGCAGGTTTACACTTCCGGCAAAACGAAGTTTGAGGGATATACTTGTTGTGTCGGGCTGTCGATTAAGGCGTGGATGGGAAATAAATTTTTCTACGCATTCTGGCTCAAGTCAATTCAGAAGCGAACATGTTTCTAAAATTTTAATGGAAACTTTAAATCCGCGTCAGTCCAATATGTACGTGTTTTAATTTGATCCTATAGTCCACATTTCTATGGCTCTGATTGCATTTTTTCTGTCAGTCGGTCTGTTTTAGATTGTCCGCAAGAAAGATGAGTTCTGTTGGCATTATTCAGCATAAGTAATGCAGGTACTGTATTTCTATTCCTCCGAAAACTCAGAATCGCAGAAAGCATTACCAGAGGTATTTTCGAATAACAAATTTCTCTCGCTGCACAAGACTAATGAAGTGCCTAAGAAATTCGACTGACTTCAAAATGGAATTAACTAAACAAGAAACTTGAATCTTCTTGAAAGTGCGACGTATTTCTATGCCATCTTCCTTTGAACAAATTACTGTGCCTGGGTTACTGGAAAATATGATGAGCTGTCACAGCAGTGCTTCACGGTTAATCAGCAAAAGACTTTCGAAGTGACATGAATGAATGCATGAGTCGCACTAGGTCAAGACGTTGAGTGGCGCGTGACCTGAAGGTCGGAACAATTAACCTCCCTTTTTAGCAGATCAATCCAAAATCACTCAGCATCTCTCAGAGGTATGCAAGAAGCTTTGGTACTTCTTACTCGAGCCAAGAATCTCAAGAGGAATTCTTTACGGTTGCAACAGCGAGGATTGTCATAATACGTGCACGAAGTTTACTCGATAAAAATACAGATCCGTTTTTTCCAGATTCCACTTTGCAAGAAAGCTTTAATTATTAAATATATTCTCGCAAATCCTTCCTTCAAATTAATTTCACGCATGGAGAACATCGCGTTTGTCTGTTAACTACGTTGTTTGGATCATAAAAATACCAGCAAATTGGAAAAAGTTCTGAACGTATATTTTCTATGAAATGTTTTTCTTCGCGTTAAATAGAACATGTCCGTGCCGCAAGTACGGCTGGTCGAACCGTGTTATTGCTACGCAACAGCGTGAAGAACAGGAGAGCACAGTCACGTTTAGTTGATGGTTACTGACGAAATTCCCGGTGTGTTTATTTTTCTAGAAGGAAAATTTCTGGAGGTGGTCTCGGAAACCAAAATATGTGCCACTCAAAAACGTGATGCAGCTGTTTTCCCCAGACTTGTGCTGAATTTCCCTTTTGCTGATTGATTTTTTGCCCTCCGAACATCTGTCCACTTGAAGTTATGTAAACCGTTATGACTTGCTTAATGGATGCTTTAGTGCCAAATACACATGCCTCCATTGCTAGGAAAGATGCGTTGGCGGCTTTGATTTGCTCATTGACGAGGGCTGGTGCATACGTTGCAGTAGCCGTTCATTATTGGATATGAAAAATGACGAAAACAGCTCGATTCTTTGATTAATGTAGAATAAACCCTTCAGTATATTGCTCCGACTGCCGGCCATTCAATTTATAATAGAGAGAACACGAAAAGAAGCCCGAGTTGCATCGTCGGATGAAACAAACGCTTAACCGGGCACAATTTAAACTTATATTCATGAACGAGTGCCGGCTTTAAAAATATATTACAGTGTGATACATTTAAAATTATAAATCATTAAAAAAAACCATCGGCCATTTAATGTTTCTCATTGTCGTTTTTGATTCAGCGATGGTGAATATAAAGGTTTTCTTTGAAATGTTAACTACTGAGCACGAAATTGCCTTTTCAGAGGTGCATTTAACATGGAAATTCGAAAATGAAGAGAACTCTGACTTCAGGTCCTGATACGAATCATTCCTGGGTTTGAGAGACCTTGACAAAATATTGGCCACCCGAAGAACTTTCCAACAGAGCTCAATTTGAATTGTGTTTTTTTTATAGATTCCTCAGCTTAGAATCTTATTTCATGTTATTAGAAGACAATGAACAGAGCTGAAGTGGACTTGAAAACATGGCTTGCGCAAAAAGGTTCATCATGAATCCAAAAAGCGTTGCTGCTGTTTTACAAGTTTCCAGAAAAACATGTGCACCAGCCCTGGTATTTTCTAACCTGACCTGACCCCCCCCCCCCCCGAGATCGGTTTTGTGAAAGGTCAGTGAAGTGTGAGATTTTAAGAAGTTTTTGCCCATGTCTCTCAAAAACTTCTGAACCACGGAAATGAATGGGCGCTCCGAGTCCCCGCTGAGTCCCGAGATCAGCCGGTCCGTCAGGTAATTATGACACAGTGTGGCCGGGAAAGCTACTTCCGAAGCTTCCGATTGCCACGTACACGTTATCGAGCAACTGCAAGCAGCTAGATGATCATCATTTCCATTTAGAGCGGGTGAACTATTGAGTCCAATACAGTACCGATACAGGGCATTCCCCTATGGTTGAAGTTCGCCATTGCGACAAGTTTGAGAGGCCCCGGAGACTGACGACCGCGAAATACTTCGTTCGTTTCAAACGCTCCGAGAATTCCCTAACGAACGATTGATGCTTTCAGATAAAAGACGAAAGAGAAAGAGAGAGAGAGAGAGAGAGAGAGAGAGAGAGAGAGAGAGAGAGAATAATTGAATTCCCAGTGAAAACTACGCACCTGTCCTTGTTATGCATCTCATGGAGTCCCCTCAGAAGTACTTCGCGGTTCTATTATTGATTACCCGTTCTTCTCTGAAGTGTTTTCTTCAATAGTTCCGCTCGTCTGCTTGCCGGTATTGTTGTTACTCCGTTGGCGTTTTAAGAATGTACGAGTGCATGCAAATCAAATGAATCCAAGAATATTGTTTCCGGTGAAAACTGATTGATGTGTTTTTTTTTTCTGTCTCTGATACTCTTGGTAATGAGTGCATGAGCAACCTTCATGATGTTGGCTGTCAACCGAAAGTTAAAGTGAACGTGATTAGTCGAAAAACGTTCGTCAGCAATCACTGTGTTATAATTTCAAGTATGTTTATTGAATTTATGTATATACTGTATAAGGTTTCGTAGCCATGGTTTTTGCTGCTGAAGCCGTGGTTTCCTATTATAGTTTTGTTTATTGCATCCAGCAATACGAATACCCAAGAGTTAAGCAAAAATATCTCGGATTTTAAATCGAGTCCATGAATGAGCCCATTACCAGGCACTCCTTTGAGATTGGTCCCAACAAAGAAAATAGGCCAATTTCTAAGGTCCTTGATGAAGCTCTGTGCAAAGGAGTATCTTCTAATTTCTCTCTTGTTCTGATCGTCTGAACACTTCTTGAATCATTTTGCACCAATGTGAAGTTCATCGCATGCAGCCTTTTAAAATACATCGAACTACTTCCCGCCATGTTTGCTCTCGTGATCTGAAAATTGAACGTAACCTGGTAATTTACGCAATCCTCTCCGGGAAGGAACAATAACATAAACTGGGTTAAATTAAAAATAAACGTATTTAACGTTTCGTTCAGCACTAGAAATCCTTTCAAATAGTTGGAAAGTAAAAGGTTTTATGAACGCAATTCCTCACTTGTTTTTTTTCTTCATAAGAATCTCGGGCATTGCAGATCAATGATGCAAAGTTTTGTAGGTAATAATGTGAATGATTTTTCCCTTATATGCCGTCCGTAATCGCAGGACGACAGCAGCGGTGTCGATTTTTTCATCATCACGAGTCTGATGGACTAGATCACTAAAAAGTTCTATTGAAAAGAACTACTTACTTCCTTTCGCTCACCATGGGCCTTTCGACCAAGAAATTTCCGACAAGAACTGATGCCCGGCGGGTTCTTATCCTCAAATACCACCATCTCATCCTCGTACGTCGTTCAATCTGCGAAACTCACGGGAGGGATGAGGGGGGGGGGGAAAGGGGGTATTTCGACCACAGCTCCATAACATCTGCAAAAAAGTTATCCTGGAAGCCTGACTTTCCCTACTTCCTAGCTTTGTAGTTTCGTTTGAAGTATGATGGATGAGATGATAGACGCAGGGATAAACAAATACCCTCATTACTTGACTGCATGAATGTTGATACCTTACTTGGAATAATGTTACAGCGTGATGCTGGATTTTTAATCAAGGACAATTTTGCTTAAAAGTACGATGCACCACTCTTCTGAAAAGGTTTCTCAGGCATGTAACAAAAGGTTGATGAAGTTGATCGCAATGCGTTGCAAGAATTCTCCGAATATCAATAAAGTATACCAAATGTAAATACTTTTCATTGCCTTCAAACGTTTTGTCCGGAAGAGACGCGTTCCTGGATAATTTGGGAACATGCGAGACTGGGGATTGAAAATTGTAAAAAAAAATCCGAATGCTGTGCATCTCGGGAATGCTCGGTTTAGGGGGCGTTCGAGGGGAGTTGATTGATTTTGTTGATGGCACTGAAGCAGTTTGCCACTGAGCGGATTCGAGGTGAAAGTACCATCACACAAGCGTCGAAGGAGGCAGCAACAAGAGTCCTATTTCTCTGCGGCTTTCACGAGATTAAGAGGCATTAAAAAATCAATCGACAGCTCATAGACCTAGAAACCCATTCGCGCAGCCGAGGTGTGAGCTGGGCTCCATCCCGACCAGGAGTTCCTGCTTTGACGAGGCACTTCCGATTCCAATCAGTTCTTGTCGCGAGTTCAAAGCGATACAATTTCTGCTGTCATGGCCCGGATTTCTCCAACGTCTCGGTAGGGTGTATTTCACTGCTCTCGGAGACGGAGCGCGATAAAAGCAGGTCTTCTTTCCTGCTGATGTTTCAGAGCAAACAAAACATGGACAAGCGTGTCTCGTCAAGTTTCAGTCTCTGTTAGTCATGGCCCAACTCCGGTCCATTCCCGGAGCCGTATTTCTCCGTCGAAATAATGGAACTGCGACGCGACATGGACTCGGAGCAGCTCAGCCGCGGAAACAATGATGATAATGAGCTGGAAAATGCCGGCGACAGTCCACGTTCTTCAATTATCCCGCTGCTGCGACGGAATACATTCCCAGGGATTAATCGGGGAATGATTTCATCAATGCCCGTGCCCTTTCTGAAGGGGCGCAGTCGGGCGAACGAATCAAAATCGGTGCGCAGTGAAGCACAAGGCCTCGCTGATGTCCGATAATGGATTCTCGCGGGGCGCGGATGGAAATGTGAACACCCCGGCATCGTTCGATCAATGATGAGGGGCAGGGATGAGCTGTTCTTGCACTTATGAATACATCCTCCTTAAACACCTACCATCTCCACCGTATTACCTTCCCTGCGTTTTCTTTGCCAATACCTAGAACTTGACGGAAAAGCGATTCTTACGCTGCTTCAACTCTTGGGTGGCACGGAGAGCGCATGGGGGAATCAGAATCCAGTTAAATTCGAACCTCTACAACACCGTGTTTCCTACGAAATGTGACCCAGAATGAGCCCAAGTATTATTCACAGGACTCACCCGGATTATAACCCCAACTCCGGAGATCGTCACGAGGTCAAATATCTTCTTGGGCTCTGCGTGTTTCAATGGCCATTCCACACTGCTTAGCCCAAGGCATCGTTGAACAACTTCAAAACATCTCCGCCCGAGGCAATCTCTCAGTAATTGGATTGCCGGAGCAATTTTCAACTTTCAAAGAAAGTAAGCTTTCAAAAAAAAGGTACGATCCTGCTTTCCGCATTTGACGATTACAGTGTTTCCCTTTGAAATCAGCCTACCTGCAACTAAATCGTCGCACATTTTCGGATTCTGCGCTAAATGTAATCCTTCCTCGGAAAATGAATCCGAATAATTTCCCCGAGATTTAATTTCGATAAAATATTGCGGAAAGAATACCTGCCACATGAAAATTTCCTTGCCGTTAATCCTCGGAATGAATTGCATTTTTCGATTGGTCTGTTTCCATTAATCTACGACACAACGCTTTTCACTTCCAACGCAAGCAGCACACACATTCCATCACTAATTCCTGTAATTTCTTGCAATGTTCATCAGAACCTATTCTAATTTTTAATGGTGCATCTTTTAGAAAAAACAGTATATAACACGTCTTTGTTGAGGAAAACAAGAGCATCAATTGATTGGAAAATAAAATGTATGATTATCCCCTCCCGTTCAAAAATTCGTTAAAAATGGGATTAGTCATGAATTTTATTATGGTCAGAACTTTTTATATTCAGGGAGACACGGTACATTTTATTGCGCCCTGCATTGGTTTTGTAGGAATACACTTCCGAAATTTCGCGCGAGTTTTCTTTGTGCATTTCTTGGAAGTTCGAGGAATCTCCGGTTGAACGGTGTCGGATGTCCGTTGAATGCTTCCTTAATTGATCAGAATGAATGCGAGTGAAAATTTCGTTTCGGCGGACGCGAATGCCGCGGGAAAACACGAATTCTGCACGATGTCCGCGTTATTTTCTTGGATTATGTTCCATTCGAATTCCTCCACGTTTTACTGGGCATAATATCTGCAAGAGATCGAAGACGTTGCGGGCTCTGATGCAGTTTGTTGATATTCGCGAACAGGAACGTCTGACTTTCAATATGACGCGGACGGATACAAAGCATGCGTGCATTTTCCATTGACGTGCTGAATGAAGATTTACTTTTTTACTGGAAATGGGGGAAATAAAAACAGATGAGTTGTTGTACGGAGCTGACTTCTTTCTTATTTTTTGCATGAGTCTCGAAACCTAGAACCCAAGGCAGGAAAAACGAGAGGCAAGTTCTCCCCGCTGTGAGCTCCGTTTGCTTATTTGTGCTTGCGGTGCACCTGTCGAGGTTCCCGACAGCGCCAGAACAAATGCCTACGAACCTGAACTACTCTGACTGATGGGCCAGCGTTTACCTTCGTGCTCTGGATCCGAAATTCGCATACGTCGACCAGCAAAAACCGAGTTCTACGTGACCGTGAAATAGACGCACAAATCTCGTTTATTTCCAGCAACTGAACTGCACACAACGATCACGTTGAGAATCCGTCGCCACGACATTCTCCCTCGTAGATCTTGAATGAAAATAAACGTGGTTTTTGTTTGTTTATGCGAGACCGCAGTTTGCCATGACAATCTTTCGCTGAAATTCACTCTGCTCTACAAGTCGGTTCAGGATCCAGTTATGAGGGCTGATGAATAGATTGATCACCATACGAATCCGAGATTGCTTTTGGTGAGTGGTTTTCCAGATGAATAGAACGTGTTGGCTCAGTTCTGATTGCTTACTCCTCTGGGATGTAGGAAAATAATCCAATCGAGTCGATCACGTTCATCCAGCTGACTTTCCAGGTGACCTGAGTGGTGTTGAACGGCTAACATTAATTTCCTGAGAAACTCGTCAATGCGTCAAACGTTCCGCGTTTGTTCAACATACCTTTCACTGCGATGACAGTACTAGTTGTGTTTACGAGCCTCTTATACAGCCATGCCTTTTTCACAGAACAGTTGCACGAAAGCTAAGTGTGACTAGTGTATTGTAGGTAATTTCCGTGAAGTGAATAATTGACCTTAAAAGGATGTTGGCACATCTTTGTTTTTAAAGCGAATTGTATAATGATGTAAAAATCTCAACCACAGAAATGTAGAGTCTGCAAGCTGAAATATTCGACAGGGATCTACCAAATATGTAAAAAATATTTTAGATTGGATGTTATTCATATTCTCCATGAAGTATGGGTTATGTAATAAACTGAAAAGGGCGGAAACTTTCAGAAATGTTCCAACACAGAAGCTGCAGAAGCGATGTATTCAGAGTTTCTTGGATTTAAAACAACATCTTCAAGTTTAGTAGCTTCCGCCGCTGGTGATTCGGGAATTGGTAGAGCAAAAATATCCAAGGAAAGCATCATTGTAGACGGAAAACATATTTTCGATTTTTAGTTTCCATTTTACTGTCGAAATTCGCCTATCCTGGAAAACAACATCGATATTTTATTATTATTGATTAAAAATAAAAGACTTTTTCCAAACTTTCGCGACAATGTTTCATGTTTGTGAAGAAGGTTTTCTGGTTTTTCTTCAGAGATCCCCGACCGGTTTTATTTTTGTTTTATGCACTTCCGCTGCAATTTGCCTTCGTGATACCAAGAAAGCTTCCGCATCAGAGAGCGGACCTCATTGATATTCGTTTGATTATCGCCCACACCAGCATTCGCCGGCTTTAACGCGTCGATGTCGAGTGGACCTTGGGAATGGATTTCCCGAGACTCGGATAATTTTTAGTCAGGATCCCCTGAAGTGTCCATGACGAGCTGGCTTATTGAAAACGAGGAAATCGTAATCCACTATACGGAATGGTTGCCAACTCGATCCCCTCAGCTGAAGTGCTTATAGAGTAGGTAAATATTCACAACGATCTTGAATGCGTAGGAACTTCACATGAAAATTGACATCATGCAAAATCACCAAGCAGAGAAGCACTCAACTGTGCTCCTCTTCGAACGTTCGGTTCTGGTCCACTAAGTGAATCCACTCTGTGAAATGGTTCTACCAGCCAGATTGAATACGATGCGGTACATGCGCAGTATTACTCTAAAATCAATTGATGCGTTTGTCATAAAAACAAACAAATAGAAACATCTGGATTATCCGAGTCCCAATTAACCTCCCATCCGATCAATTGTGTTCAATTCAAGTGAATAAAATGAGAATAACTGCCTGCGTTATTTTAATTTTAGACACAATATTTCCTACAAATACACTTGGTCCCGGAACAAAAATTATTTTTGAAGAGAGATTAACACGAAAAACAGCATTACGCTGAAAAAAAGGTGGTACATTTGATCACATTTGAAACAAAACCCTAACAAATATTGATCATGAGCTATTTCAGGGAAATGAAATGAAACAATACTGAGGTTTTTGGGAGATTCACATCACATCCGGTAGAATTACGTCATCAGTTTGTCATTGTATGCTTCATTCTTTTCGTTTCTGAGTTATTATTAACTATCCGTGATGTACAGTATGTAGAGAATCCCTGGTCATGAACGCGCATAATTGAGGATCTGGTGTAAATTAGAGATGAAATGGGGATTTTTAAATTAAAAATATCCTCCGACAGAGATTTCCGTGAATTCAACTTGCTGAATCGAAGGGCTGTGCATATACTTAGGGAGATAGCCTTTATCGAATTTTCCATTGTCCAGGGGTTCACCAACGTTCACGGACCTTGTTGTTCCGGGATCGTCGCGTTCCGGGTCCGGGTTAGACAAGTACTGTAAAAGCAAGATCGCCAGGAAGCGGAAAACACTCAGGCTTTCCGGAAACCACGTGAAGGCGGTGGCAGCTGGCGAGGGACGACGACAGCCGGAAGCTCGTTGAACACCTGTCCGGTCGTCAGCAGTGCGAGCGGATTCACGAGCCTGTCGGTTTACGGCACTTGGTGGTTCATCGGGGATGCAGCTCGAAGCCACCAACGACGTGCATTATTTAACCCATGACTTTCGACCTCTTGCGTGGGGTAAAAAATAAGATAAAAAACAGAAGGACTATCTGCTAGTGAACCATGACGGCAAGCCGGTGTTTGCTTCGAGATCATTCGCTCAGAAGTCACCCAGGATCCCCTGCACTAAGCTGACTCCGCATGAACGATGGAGAAATTTATTCCAACTCGGAAAATTTCGTACGCGGGATGATCCCTCGAGGAGAACGGCTGAGGCAGGAAAAATGAGACTCGGGAGTTATACGAATTCTCTTCAACTCGGCCCGTTCAGCAGCGTATAAATTAAGGCTCGCTTGCGGTTGGCACACAAGGAGATCCCAGCATTGGGTAACGAAAAATTATTCCGACAAGAAGCTACTAATGCGCAATTTCCGCGTTTTCCGGACCCTCGCGTACTCGGAATTCCCAGGGCATCACTCATGAGCCCACAGGGCACAAGGTTGCTCGCTTGTTATCTCTAAAGATAGTCGTAAGGAGAAACCAGCTGGTTGCTGCAGAGCCAGCACAATTGCCAACAGCTACGAACACATTGATTCACGTTGCAAGCCGGACTTCCGAGCAAACGCATTGCTTAACTGAACACAGGGATATTTTTCCCATGAATTTAAGCTTCATTTCTGCATTTAACCTTGAGGAAACCAGCAGGGGTGCATAAAATTTACCCGTTACGTCTTTCTTTAAAATACACTTCCTTCCCCGAACATTTTTGATCGCTACAAGATACCTGTATGTTCGAAAAAAATTGGATGTTGCATGAACAGCCAAGAACGAGAAGTGAATGAATGAGACATGGTCGTAAAAATGTGTTATTTAATCGAGAGTAGCTGTTATTGCATCAGCGATCCAAACATAAATTTACGAAGATTAGTCAAGGATTTTTGTCTGTACTGTACTGTAAATCCGAGTACCCGGAGAGGGGGGTTATTCGTTAGCATATTTATCTTCTAAATCGCTCTGAGATCATTGAAATCTGTTTACCTAAGACCTGTTAATTTGCGGAGGAATTTCTTAAATTCCAGTATTTGTCTCAACACATTTTCAACGATTCAAACTCTAAAGCAATCTTCGGATTCAGCATCACTGGCAAGTCTTTTTCCAACTGAACATAATACGAGTACAATATCTGAGATATTTTCATAATTTTTTTGTTTTTTTAAATCCTCGACCGCCTGCGGAATTATCAAATTTAAGAGCAGATAAAAAAGATTTTCTTACAGTTTTGGGGCGCTCTGGTAACTTCAAATATTCTGACAAATTGACTGGGTGAGCAAGAAATGGAAAAATGGTCAGTAAATTATCAAGGATCAGTCGCTGAAGATAAATTTCAACCGAAGAAAAATCTGAAGAAGAAAGTCACGAGACTACACGACCGAGAAAATTAATGGACCAACCATCGGACTTTTTCTGACTCGAGTATCTTTTTATTGCGTTTCATCAAAAGCCATTCGTACCAAGTAAGAACAGTGGTGGCCTGATCATTTAATCTACTCTGTTTGAAGTTGATTTGACTTTGACCGAGTTTTTTTTTTTTGCGTTCGGCCTTTTTTGCACATTTTTGATTTGCATCTCGAGTAACGACGAGACTTCCTTTGATTCGGAATCGAAAGCAGCGCTTGGAATTCCAAGTTTTTCTGGTGTTCTCAACTTGGAACATAGAGCGTTCAATCAGGAGTGAATTCGCCTAGTCTACGGCATGACTCCCATATCTTCGCGAAAGCTCTTCCGTCCTGATTCCCTCAGCTCTCAGAACATCTTACTTCCTTCTAGTCTGTTGAACCTCTGCAAGATTTTCACTGGAGAACTCGGATGCACTTTGGGTGACGCATTAAGTTGACGTCGTCGGGTCCGTTACTAAACACTTGACCACTGAGTTCGAATAAAAGCCTCGAATTACCTGATGCTTGAACAAATATGTAATCCCATACAACAGCTCTTCTCTGTTCTGTTAAAAAACGAAACCCTGGCATCAACACATAAAAAAAACTGAAGGAAAATAACGGTTTAATTCAAACCAAACAGTGCTTTTTTTATTGAAATCAAGACGAAAATCCGATCATGAATTTTATGTCGTTCGATGGCCACATTTAATAATTAATTCACTGACACGATGTAAGATGATTTCGCTGAATGGACTTCTTGTCAAAAAGTGTAACTGCTAATGATATTATTGCAATTTGAAGCACATTTTTCTGCTTTGAACGTAAATCGCCTCCAAATACCTCGAATAACGTGAGCGGAAAAATAACAAGACTGACCACATATTCACCAACCATCGTACTCAGGGAAAAAATTCTGTATAATCCAATATTTGTAAGTAAAAAATGAATGTTTTTCTTCCCAGTTGAGATGAGATCGCTTGATGCCCCGAGGCTCTGCTCGGAATCCTTCTTTTCCTTCCCAAAGCTCAAAGAGATTAACGTGCCTTTATTGAGTAGCTGGAGCGTTTCAGGACTGGGAAGTCAGCAGTCTACGTGTGGATCGACATCTGGGAGAAAGTATTCCCGAAAAAAAAAACCTTTGAAGGAGAAGAGGCATAAGCACCGTTGTCAGACGGTGGCAGAAACTCAATTTATCAAGTTTTATTCCTCGTAATGACTAATCTTGCGAAGGAAATCCCGGACGGGACCTGCACTCTTTGCAGGTGCGTCCTGATCGACAAGACGCTTATTCTTTTGCCTACTTGGTAATAAAAGAGAATGCGTGGTGGTGAGGAAGACGTTCCTTGTTCGCCAGATGAAGAAGCTGATGAGATGACGCGTTCGGGCAATCACTGGCCCTGATGCGTGATCGCTGCATGCGTGCTTAAGAAGATTTCCTCTGAGACTAATAGCATATCCTGTGGATATTCCGACGAAAGCGCAAAGCCTTGTTTCGTATGCTCCGACGGGTCCAGCTGATTTTTCACATGACTCTTGAAGAAACGTTGCTTGCGTAATCCAAACCGAGTCAATCGGCCATCGATGCATTAACAAGCGTGAATATTAACGAAAAATTGAGCTTTCTTTTCGCCTCCAGTTCCCTGTCATTGATTTTTGTTCCACGTTTAGGATCCTCTGGTGAAGATTTTAGGTCGCATATAGTGGTTCTCTAGCTGTTCGTTCGACCGTAGATGCCTCGGCGGGCAAGCGGGCTCTGCGAGGAGAGACAGTGCTTTGTTTCGCACCAAAGATCGTGATTTATGCAGACGAGAATTTCTGGGACGGGATTAATGAACGTCGGGAATGGCAGCAAACGACGTGAACTGCCGCGGATTCACATTCCGCGCTTGGATCCATCGCCAAAGAAGAGCAAAAGCCTTCCAAGATTCGAGAACGGAGTGAGAAATTTCATCAAGTCAAGCGAACGCTCTTAGGTCTATGAAGGCGCCGCGTTTAAGGACGACGCCGCTTAAGTTCCATTGAATGTGACAAAACGATGAGACCATCTTGAAGTATGCATAAATTATGCTAAACGACTGAAGGTGCGATTATATCTCCAATCTTTCCTGAAACCATGATGATAAGAGCGGTATACTAGATAACTAGACCAGTGTTCCGCAACCCGTGGTCCGCGGACCGGTGCCGGTCCGCACAAATTTTTGCCACTCCGCGAGAAAATTTCTTCCACATGCTCAAGTTATTGAAATTATTAATGGTCTGTTATTGCAATCCAAAACTTTAAAAAGCAATGACAGTTGAAATCATCTGATGAAAAAAATAAACTTGGCTTTTCTTCTAATATCACAGCTCTTCAGACATATTTTCACCTGCTGAAATATATTTTTTCAAGTTTTCAATCTGAGAAACCTTTCTTGAAACCCAGCTTTTTCTTTTTTCAAGACATTCGCCTAGATAGCTGCTTCATTGGTTCTGAACTTAATTTTTGCAGCAAACGTTTTGTTCTAAGAACTGTGTCGCAGGTATTTAAAAAAAAATGTCTGCTGATTGTCAAAAATGTTATGAGACGTTGCTGGTCCGTGGAAAATTATGAAAATACTGTATGCTGGTTCGCAAGCCCAAAAAGGTTGTGGAACACTGTATACTAGACCATTGGAACGGGAATATTTTTTTCAGATGAAAAACACAATAAAGACATTGTAATTTGAAAAAAAATTCCAAAACGATTGACAAAAAACGATCCTCATATCATCCCTAAGACATCAAGTGATCGGCATCTGGTAAAATAAGGAAAATATTGTTGGCGTTTTAAAGTATTGCTGGTCAATAAATCACGGTGAGATTCATTTTACTACTCTCGTAGCTGGCAATAGAAAGAGAAGGAAATCTTGCTCCCAAGCGTATCCGAATATTTTTCCTTGTTTTTTTTTTTTCATTTCGAAAAACAGCATTTTTTTCGAGAATTGCACGTACTGATTTCGCCCAATTTCAGGAGCAAGACGAATGATTTGCATTCTATTATCCTGATTGCCGTACTCTTGTGATAGTTTGGGTGATGTTATGAGTAATCGTCATTCTAAGTTGCATATCTTCGTCATGCATATATTTCATGACGATTTATTCATAACGTCCCTAAAGATTTCAATTTTTACGGGTCAATCAGGGAGAGGATCCCCTTGTATTTCTAGCCCGTGTCAAAATGCATCAAGCAAAATTGATGAATAAAGACCTTTGCTCCTATTTTTGAGTTTTTTATGAACAGTAAATACTTTTCAGCTGAACGTTTCAGCTTAACTTGATCGAACCAGTCGAACAAGAAAATGCCAGTGCATATCAATCTGAATATTAAATTGGATGAGCCTCGTAATTTTATTAAAAAGTACCTAAGCGATGATGTGTTCCTTTTGGCGCAGATTTTAAGGCATGGAACTCTATATTCATTTGTGGAAAAGCATGCGGTAATCTTTTTCATAAATAAGTGCGATTGTGTTTTCATTTTTGTCTTTTGTCCCGAATGGAATAAATGTTCTGCACAACAAGCGGAAATCTTTCTCGATCCATTCGACGGTGAAGACAAAATTTATTTTCCTCCGTCAAATGGATCCCGTCAATACAATATTTGGCTTTGAGCAAGAGAAGAAGAGAATATCAGTGCTTTTGTTGCCTTATTCGAAATCGTGTATTGTACTTTTATTCCCCCTGTTCGACTGAAAATGAAAAGTTGGCCACCAGAGCCCTCTGCATTGACCCGTTGAAGTCGTTCATTTCACGGTAAAGCACTTCTGTTTCAGACGGGGGATATCATGCAGCGTTCCGCACACGGAGCAATGGGAAGCAACGCTTCTCATACAATTCGTATCCTGCGAGGAAAATTCAGAAAAGGGACAAGATAGACGGCAAGGGCGCCCGTGTATTGACACAAAAAGACTGCGGCGCCGGGGAGATTAAACTCGGACCAGTGACGACGAATAAAGCATACCCCCGGTATTCCTGCAGAGGGGGTCAATTCTCCTTGCTCAGTTGTTGATTTTTCTGTCGACCTGTCCAGTAGGACTGTCGCATCGTCTGGAGTCCAAGCTCGGCGTTATTCCGGCGCCGGGAAACAAAATCCGAAACATCCTCGGTAAATCGCTGACAAGCGGAGCACGAAGAAATCGATGATTCCCCTTCTGTCGCGTACTCCCTCGGAATGAAACAACATAGGGGTGAGGAACTGATATTTCTTCCTCTGATTTCGTCCAGCAATTTATTGGAAAATGGTATGCGATGATATGCTTCTTCTCCTTCTCCCAGTTATGCCTCGAACTTCCTCCGCTCCGGCCTCCAATTTGGAGAATTCTCCTCGGCCAGCCGTATGCGTCTGCTCTCTGTTTGGTGCGTCAAAGGTCTTAATTTAAAAAGCATCTGGTTCATATAACTGTATACATCCGTCAAACATTTGACGTAATGCTGCGTTTTGGAGTTACTGTTAATTATAGTTTTTTAAGCGAGAGATTTATATTCAACTGCGCAATTCGTCTTCCTCCACGGATAGAGTATATAGGGTGATTCACGCACTTCGAGAATCACAAAAACTTGAATGTTTCAGCGGGTTATGAATGCATGCTTCTGAAATTTGAAATAATATGACGAAGGGCATATTTTAGACCAGTGTTTCCTTAAACCGTGTTCCGTGGACCGGCGAAGGTCCCCAAGACATGTTTTTCTGCATATTAAATTTATCTAAATTACCAATCAAGACTGTTATCTTTGTCTGAAATTTTGGAGAGACAACGGCATTTGAAATTATCTGATGAAAAAAGAAAGGTTGGGTTTTCTCCTAATAACACTTCAGGCAAATTTTCACTTGCTGAAATAGATTACATTAATGTTTCATTCTAAAAGAAACCCTTTTCCAAGCCCATCTATCTAATTTTTGAAACTATTCCACCATAGCTGCTTCATTGGTTTTTGACATAATCTTTGAAAAAAACTTGAAAGTTTTGAATACCTGCCACACAAAGTATTTCGAAGACAATTTTTTGTATTTGCAAAAATTTGATGAAACTTTGCCATTAAGCAGAAGATTTTTTAAATTTGCTGGTCTGCAAAAAATTTCCCTATAATTTACCTGTTCGCTGTCGCAAGAAGGTTTAGAAACACTGTTCTAGACAGCCACAAGGGCTTTGTGCTCATGGGAAAGTACAGAAAACGTTCTTAACTTTTCTGGGGAAATCCCGGTGCGCAATTCAGTCTCTGCCGATCGAACATACTAAAGAGAGACGAAAGTCGATTTCCTGGAAATTCCAAAAACATTCTTCTTCATCTCTTTCATTTTGACGGACAATAATCGTTGTCCTAGGATGTCTACTAGTTTCCTCCAGTTTCTCGGACATAAGCCACGAATTCCGCCGTAGAAGCAAAAACATGTTCCCTTATATCACCCAGCCGAAAACATTCGTAGCTATCTGGATGATGCCAAGATTTCTTAACTTCTTTCGTGTATTTCTAATTTTATCTGGCACAAATTTTGGCCTTACGCGTTCAGAACTCGTTGTAATATTTTTCGAGGCATGCGGGTGAATCACTCTCTGCAGAAGAGCGGGATAGAGAAGCATGAACTGTTCTGGTGCTCCCGGTAGGCTTCAGTTCTCTTGTTCTTTGCCCTCATTTCTTCGAGGTCCCTTACAAGAATGCTTCGATCGAATTTCTGGTCAGGAAAAAACGCAATACGAGTGCCAAGCCCGTCAGGAGACAACGAAGAAAGCTCAGACGAGAAAAAGGAGTCGGTTCCGTGGGCTGGGCTGAGCTCGCGCAAAGATCAATTAAATGCGATCGCATCGTATGCCATCTCCAGAAAGTTGAGGATGCCGCGATGCGGCTAATTGATCATGTATGATCTGTTCCTCAGCTCCAATATTTGGCAGGTTGTCAAATGCATAAATGACCTACGGAAGCTGCTTCGAGACGGCTTCGCAATACCCTGCGACGTATCTCGCGTAATGCAAGGACTCTCGAGACTACCGTAATGCTTTCCGTTCGTGATATTGATCATAGGCCTTCGTCGGAGTTTAGCAGAATAAGATTAACACGGTTCATGTTCCAAGAACGGAGTATGTTGTGGCCGGAAGTAGAGGACACACGACAAGCGTGACATCTCCGCTATGAGCACCGTTTTTTTTGCAACGCAAGACGGTTATTTCGAGGTTGATGCATCCATTTCCCGGGGTCGGTTTTCCTCCCTCCTACGAATCTTTTCATTTTTTGCAACAACACTTCGTTGGTACGGTACTCGTGTTAAAATGGCAGGTGCAGACGGGGAAGAGCAAGAATGGGCGCTCGTTTTCCTCCGACACAGCGAAACGACGTCAACGTACGAACACGAACATTTTAGCCTGTCAACCGAAAGAACATTTTCAGCAAGTTCGAATTTTCTTATACCGCGCGATTTCCAGAAATAGATTTTCGATTTCCAGTTTTTCAAATGTGTCGGAAATCGAAGTTCGAAGATTGTTCAAAGCAAGGAGGGTCTTGAGAGAGTTCAGTTTTTTTTGTGCGGTAAAAGGTACAAGTGTTGAGATGCGTATAATGTAAGTTTATAACTATGTGCACTCCTCTTCGATCAATTGTCGAAGTGGGAGTAATTTTTCGCTTCCAGGGCGGACGAAATAATGATACAGATTGTGTTGGAAAACAAGTTGCAAATTTCCTATAGTTTATGAGCTTATAAATAGTTAAGGCTATGGAAATTGAAAAAAAATCGTATCATAGGATAAATCGATGCTGCTTGGGATGATGTTCAAGGTAAGCACGTTGTTATCATACCAGCACGCATGTTTTCTTATAATTCAATCGAAGAAAAATAACTAATAGGCATTCTTTTGGAGATGCAAAATGGTTACATTCTCAGGTTGTCCCGATTACCAGTGGCTTTATCTGACTTCAAAACAGTCAGCCATGCAAAACTGTGAAGCTATGGAATGCTGCCTTTCAATCAACACTTCAACACACTTCAATACATTCTTTTGTCATATATTCAATTCTTTTTAGCATTCAATAATGTTTGAATTCACGAGAATCATGCGGAGGGTCATGTCCAAATGCTCTGGAGAAACAAACACGTTGATAGGCGAACGAGATTTGCAATCAAGGATTACTGAGTCCGACTTGTAGGATTCTGAACGAAGGCATACTTATCTTCTGTCGAAGACAAACTTCGGAGTTAATCAAAGTTAATCAAGCAGAGAGCGGTTTTGCGCCAATATCGTGGGTAATTTATCCGAAGTCCGCAGCCTGTCTGGATGGGCTTCAAAAGGCGTTGCGTGCCTCGGGTTGGAGTTCGTAACACGCCCTCGGGGAGCAGTTTTGAGGTCGAAAGTGATACGGGACGGTGACCGGAAAACGGGCTAGGGTTAATTTGGATGACGAGAGAGTACTCGGGGAACACACTATCATTTTGAGCACGTCCGGGATACTGAGCCCCCGAAACAATCAGCTGCTCAGCTGGCTCTTTAATTTCAGACTGACCCCGAGAGTTTCCGTCTGAAACTGCATCGATATTCTGTTCGAGGCTGAAAATTTCTCGCCTGATGAGTAGACCTCCGTGGTTTCAGGGAATTTTCAGGCTCCGCCGCCTGCATCGAAGCGAGCTGTTGGAACATTTGGACAAATGCCAGGTCTTTGTATTTCGCGGAGATCCGCCGGTGTAATCGAAAAGTCCACACTTCGAATCCAAACAACTCATCACAAAATGCAAACACGTTTGATCAAATATTCTGAATCAGTACTTACAACCTGATGTTTTCAACAGAGCGTCAAACCCCATTTCAAGTCGAATTGATGCGTGTGCTATTTTACTATGTTCCTCAAACTAAGACGTTTGTCACTGAAAAAGCCCAACGCACTGCTAATAGCCAGTGTCTAAAAAAGCCCTCATAAATGCCCTCTGATTTTACACTGAAAAACGTATACATTTTTTTTCACCTGGAACATGAAAGGCTAAAGAATCGAATTATTTTTTCTTCTAATCCTCTCAAACTTCTGAATTATTTTCCCCTGATTCGTCACAAACTTTCCAAAAACCAGAGCAGTACTTTCCGAATAATTCAATGCGCATTTCGTCTGAAATAAATGCATTTTGTTGTTTTTGATGTCATATTATAGAACCTAATTTCGTGATAGCCTAAAAAAAACTCCCTGAAAATACGGTTTATTGTTCAGTTGCTAACGTATGCGACACATAACTTTTGGAGGAACGTGGTAATTCATGTAATTCAGGTTTTCGGAATTACATTATTAAAAACCGATCGAACTAAAATTTCATTTCGACTAGTATGATTAAAGACTTCCTGTCTTTGGCAAGACGGAATAACTCACGAGAATGAAACGACAAAAAATGATGATGATCATTAAACTTCAATGCAGTATATTGAAAACTGCAGTACTTACGCGTACCAGATAGGATAGTCGATAGTGAGTGATCGACGGAAATCGCTTTAATGAAATATGATTCGCTGCTGTCTTCGAAGCCTTCAGCCTGTGGCGGAATTCCATGGTGAATTTTGTGAAGTCTGATGTTCTAAAATTAAAGCTGGTCAACACTGAAATGAGTTCTCGGTTATTGTTGGAGAAACGTATCCGAGCTTTTCCCAGAAGCCTGCTCTGCTCGTGCGTCATGCGAGAATGAGTGGCTCCTAGGGATGTGCCCAGGAAGGGTATCAAGACCATCACACCGCGATCCTTCGGGAATTTATTTTTGCTTCCCCTCGTTGTTCTCTTAATAGTCGGAATTTCCTTAATCCCCCTGTTGTCTCCCGAGAAATACCACGGTGGTCTCTAGGGACGACGGGAACAACTACGGTTGAATTTCTTCATGTTGGCTCCGAAAGCCCGGAGTGCAAAGAACACTGCATTGACTGATGAATGCCGTTTGCGTCGGTGGACCCGCGTTTGTCGGGTGCGAATCGCTAATCGTGATAAATACGTTGCTGAATCGGCACCGACTCTTCTGTTTGAAGGGTTGACTGAAGACTGCTGTATATTTCTGGGTTCTCTGCACAAATCTCGACTTGTCATTTCGCAGAAAAAGAACTACAGAGGGCATAACGTGCAAAATATTATTGTTTATTTTTCCAACAGCGGCTGCCCGGAAAAGCCCCTTGAAGCTTAGCCTTTATCACTCAAGCCAAGTTGGATGATGTGAATAAATTCTACAGCGCCATGCAGATTTTATTTACGTATTTTCTTCGAGGAATTCCTCAGCAGGACCTTTCGACTTGCGGTAAGAGCACTTACTGGTGATAGGTCGGCATTTTCATGGGGAAGAAAACCAGTCAAAATATTTATTTTGAATGCGTGTGTACAAAAACGTGGTGATGGCCTTGGTGGAACGGCACAGAGAAAGAAATATCCGTGGAATTGAATCTGAGGGCTATCATTGGAAAATTGTGAGGTACGTCATTAATCCTCTTCGAAATCAACAATATGATGAGGAGAGTTATTCAGTTAGTTAAATTGCATCAAGGCGGTAAAACCTATAGAAAAATATTTTAGTTGTGCTGTGTTGTGTTGAAAAAAATGTGTTTTCAAGGAATGATCCTCGATGAAATTATTCCATGATAGATCAGTGAAAAGTATGAAACGCTTTCAGTTGTCGCTCGAGATTTGATCCTCGTCGATGTTCGCTCCAGAAGGCGCTGACGGGTACTGGTGTCGTAGACCACTATATGAGCTGACATGCAGTTGCCAGCGACGCGCAGCTGCGACACGAGACTCAACCCCGTCGTCTGCGTTGGTGAAGTGATGACAATCTGATACGTTTTCCAGCTGCGGTCTTCTGTGTTTCTTCTTTGCCTGAATTATATCTGGATTCCGAGCAATTTCCGGATTTCCTCACGACTTTGGAGCCAACAGCTCTGGTAGATACTTTGTCGCGTGGCTGGCGAAATTCAGAAATTGTGGCTTAAAAGGCAGCAGTGGTTAATTAATTTACTGTACTCTACTTGCATTTCTTGTTTTAATTTTCAAATCCCAACGGGAACATAAACTTTTTCGTTGGTTATATTTTTCTTGCGCAAATTATGTTTGTAGAATTATTCTAAAATAAAGACTACTGTACTTATTATATCATGTTCTGTAAAATGATAAATATAAATACTCGTGCTGTAGTTCCATGAGTTTCCTATTTCTTGTACTGTATTTCCCGACACCAACACTAAGCTTTGAATTAAACGAAGTCTTGATACCCTTTAAGGGAAGACACGTTTTAGTAGGGCACAGTCTGGGGGCTCAGACAGTTTTATGAGATCTTCTCCAATCTTATTGATAAAAATATAGCATAGAATCTAGTTTACATCAGAGAATAACCAAATATTTCGATTCTGACCGGCGAAGTATGACAAAAGTTCATTGATCATGACGATCAGTTGAAGTGTGGTCATTGTTTCCACCTTGATGGAGGATATTCCTGTTTTGCCGGCTTTACTTTCATATCTGCTTATTTGCCTCTTATTTCTTTCAAGTAGTACAGTTATGAAACTGTCAAGTGCTATGAAAGGCTGCTTTATTTGTTGCACTCAACAAGAAAACTTAATCATTTTGTGGAACTGGTTTGTATTTGCTGTTATATATATGGGGAGTTGTTCGGCAGATAAGTTTAGCATTTCTTGTGACTTTCATGTTGGTCTTTTTCTGTTCAGCTTTCTGAGGTTTAAGTTTCGCGAGGTGAGCCATGCGGACTTTTTTTTCAGAAAAACGAAATTTAAAAAACATATATTTGCAGAAATTATTGTCTGCAATGAGTATTTGGTATCCTTACGCGAATACTCTCTTAAAAAATCACATCCATTGTATAGTTTTGAAGCATGACTGTCATTTCAAAAATGCTGTTCACTTTATTCGGTGATTCTCGATAAGCTTATTGGCGATTTTTTGTCTTGCATTTTTCGGCACCACTATAAAGGCGCAGCCATAATTTACCAGAGCAATTTTGAGGGTTTCAGGCCAATAATCACGCGAAAAAATATCTCCGAGTAAATTATTTGGACGAGCAGCAGGGCTTTTCATTCGTTCCAAGCATTCTGCCATTTCGAAATCTGGTTGTTTTCGCGTACCACCAGACATCCAAGTAATACCATGCGAAGCTTAAACGTGAACTGCGGTCTCAACATTTTCGTTTACACAAAGGCCTGAATTTCCACACAAGTAGCTTTCACTGATGATGTAGGTTTACCACAGCGATGTCGAATATCTTAGCGAGCTCCTTCAAATTCCATGACGGTACAGCAGTACTTCCGAAAAATGCTTCCTTCCAGCAGTACTCTCTTCAATTTTACAAAACAATTGGATTTGTGTTGAAGGGTCGCTGAGGAATAATATTTTTCAATGATCGATTTTTACCTGAACTCTTACGTCATGGTGATAATTAAAAATTACAAGCTCATTCGTATTTATGAAAGTAGACCCAAGACCTCGCATTGAAACGTAATGGGCAATGTAAACTTAGTGCAAGCC
Source organism: Notodromas monacha (assembly GCA_905338405.1). Classification (NCBI taxonomy): domain Eukaryota; kingdom Metazoa; phylum Arthropoda; class Ostracoda; order Podocopida; family Cyprididae; genus Notodromas; species Notodromas monacha. Next base: position 3,253 of record CAJPEX010003324.1, on the reverse strand, counting down.
GTAGAATGCGATGATCTTGAAAAAATCCTTCGACATTGTTCGGTAGATTGAGTTGCCAAGCCCTCCGGCAGTCATGTCCGTCGAAATGCTTTTGGACGTGGTCGACGCCTCGACGGAACGATATTAAGAATACACATCAAGAGACGTTCAGCCGTTCCGATCCCATCAAAACAAACGTTTCTGCTTTCGACTTCAGTGATATTAGATTTCAACAAGACACTACAACCAGAGCCTCGAGTTTCAAGAATGGAATCTGCGACTATATGTGCTTGAAAGGTCCGTCGAATGCGAAGAACGTTCATGTCCTAGGATCGCATTAGATCCAGGATCCTTTTCGTCTTTTCAATTCGTGTTTCGGTTTCCCTAAACCTGGCCTTCAGAAGAAAACCAACCTCATATCGTTAGATGTACGGTAGAATTCTATTCATCGGTTCCGACTCATAAGAAATCGAGGATTTGACCTACTTACTGTGCTGAATAGTACAGTAAAAGGAACGAACGCATGTGTTGCTGTGTACTAATATCGCGACGCGGGAATTTACATTCTCGTTACTTGCACACGTGGTCTAAAATTAGAGGAGAATTTCAGCCAATTTCATCGCAGGAGGAGAGCAAGTACTTTCGGGCATCGCACGTCAGTAAATGTAAGTGGCAGCAAACAATTAATCATCAAAATTATGCAACCTTAAGTGGACGTGATCCACATCTTTCGCAGTAAAATGCAAAAAAATATTATCGACTCGGCGTTGAAAGAAAGAACTGATTTTCCAAACCATAGGCTTTTCAGCCAAGTGTATGCTCATCTTTGGTAGTACAGTACATGCGGGTTTTTCGCTTGAAGGCTGGACACATTTTGTGATTGAGTTCGGTAATATAACTCGAATTCATATGTAGATTGTAAAGGTACGATGAATAATCAGCATGTGACACGTGTTAGAAGTAATACGTACACAATGGATGAAATAACTTATGCTTTCGGTTGAACAACTAAGATGCTTCTTTGCTTAAAACTTTGCGAAGGTCTCATGATGCGTTTTTTTTAGGGACACTTCTGTACAGCCAGAATGACATGACTTTGTTTGCAAATCCGTGGCGTTCGAAGGATAGACTGCATCCAGAATAAGACGCCTCCAATTCAGATACTGTGAGAGGAATTTTAAGCATTGCATGCGGAACGTCTGATCGATTTATCGAAGAATCGAACATGGCCTGGAAAGATTTATTTTTCTTTTTCCGATTAAGGAATTCGGTTCTCAAAAAAAAAGGATAAGGCCTTCAAGAGGCCTGACCAGCAGCGGTCAGTGTTTGCGGGCACGCTGAAGTCAGGCCGACATATCGTAAGTTCGCAGTTCTTCAAAGATTGATCGCTTATCATGGGTTGAGAGACGAAAGCAGAATATCTTTCGCTCAGTGCATTTACCGAGATTTTTGGAAAGTCTAGGAGGAGATTCAACGGCATTCGCGAAGACGGTGAATTGCGGTAAGGAGGATTTACGCACTTGCGCCTCCTGTGGTTATCTCGACTGCCTTTCGCCCAAACCTGAGCTCGTTCATCCCTCTACGTGTCTCATTTCTTTCCACTGCTTAAAAGATAATCTGTTTCGAATCATCTTCGGACAGTAAAAACGTTCCGAATAGTCATTTTTTTTCTTACTACTCCCGAGAAAATAGAGTTTCTGGATTCACTCCACAATAATCTTCCAGCAGTTGACAGAGGTTCTCAACCTGTGCTCTGAAACTATTCCAGGAAATGAGAGAAAGAAAATAGTTATTCTAACCCCTCCATCAGGGGTGTGACTTCACGTTAATTTGAAACTATAAGATATGCTTTTTCTGATCTTCTACATCAAAATTGTAGTCGCCTCTCATTATAAAAAGCGATGATCCAAAAATGTGTCCCAGACAATAATTCTATGCGTTAGTAACTCGTCGGACTTTGTTCAAGCACTGAACTTGAAACCATCACCTGAAATAAATGCAGAAAACTGGCCAACCAAAAAGAAGATTTGAATAGCTTCTGGTAGCTGTTTTCCTTAGGATACATACTATGGTTTCAAATTGACATGCTTGTCATCGTATATGACGATGAGGGTCATCTTCACCTCAAAATGAAAACCATGAAAATTAATTGCTCGATTTTTTTGTTGTCCTTGGATAGGGTGCATGCGGGACAATATACAGTACAAGCTCTCGGGCCAGCCCAAATCATTCCATCCGACGAAGTAATCGTTAACATGCGCACGCATCTCTGTACTGTATAAATGTATCAGTACTGTAGTGAGGTTTCTCGAGATTAGGTTAGGGTGTTCGATCTGTAGCTCGGTTATGCGTATTGGAACCTGAACCATTGGTAAAATTTTTCGCATGATATTCAGCTATCATTTTCCGTGCCACACATAAGTAGACATTTGATTTTTTCAACAGCTGCCACATACTTCGTTAGCTATTCAACAGCGAGTGCTGAAAAAGTGCACTTCGCTTCTTTTATTTGCGCAAAATCCTGTCATACCGGAAGTACGCGATAACAAAGTTGAACAAGATGCCTGGAACTTTGAGAACTTCAAAGCAAACTGGACGAACGCATGCCAGATGCATGGTATTAAAAGGAAGTACTTTTATAGAGAATAGCGACTCTATCCGTCGAATGAAAGTGGCAGGATAGAAAATGTGAAAAGCATCAAAAAATCCGGTCAAAAATCATTTTGCAGTGTGCCGCATTGAGAAGTATCATTATTCTATCACGGCGTTCTTGATTCTATATTGCTGCCAAACGGTTGCAAAATAAATAATTGAAAAGCCACGAATCCAATATTTTACAAATAAAGCGGCATTCATCGTGCCAATTCTGCCGCCGGACAGTTTTGGAGGGGATAATCTATCGAACTTTTGCCGGACGTTGAAATAAGCAGATGCTGACCTCGAATAATTTGAATAATTAACCTTGTTGACATAATTTGATCAGAAGGAATGAGAGAAGCAGAAATCCAAAGTACACATATCATATCATTCCCTCTCAATTTATCAAACTTTTGGCTCGGTTAATCAAATAAGGCTGTGCGTATAATCGAAGTTCTGTTGTATTATAAAAGAAAACTTGCGGTACTTTCCATCTAAAGTATGTTATCCAAAAACTATTTTACGAATGAGGAATCAACGATGATCAGTCGTTGAGGACTCTTTCTAATAATTAAAGGAAAAAGGGGATCGGAGATTTAAATCGTTTTCCGCGACTTTCGAAGGAAACGCAAAAGCT
>CAJPEX010003323.1:0-29873 GCA_905338405.1 Notodromas monacha | reverse complement strand
TTCAATTTTTGCAAAAGAAGTAGAATCATGCTCATGATTGTCCATAAAGGTTGAGAAACAGTGGTCTCTAGAGGATCAGGCAGATTTTTTTTCAAGTTTCAAGTGCTGGTGGATTGAAGTGTCTGTACGTTGGGACATCTTTATGTCGGGGTCCCTCTTGGAAAATACTGCACAATACCGTGAAAGGAATTTCATTGCAATGATTGGGAGATGAAATAGCACTGAAATTTAATTGTTCTTCTTCATGGGTGTATAAATCCGTGACTGCATCAAAAGTAGGGGAAAACAAGAGCGCCACTGGATTTCTCATGGCGTTTCATAAGTTTTCTGAATTTTTAGAAAGTTTACGTTCTGCTCGAAACTGAGTAGAATTGATGTGAAATTCATGCTTTTGATTGAGTCATGAATATTACGAAATCGAATGCGAAAATGATGCGGCAACTGTCTTATTCGTGGCAGTCGTGGGTACTTCTTAAATGGTCACAGTACAGCTGAACCTCAGTTACTCGAACCTCCTCGAGACAAATACTGTACCTCTTTATGTCAATGTTTTTTTTTTGAAAGTTTCTTTCTGAATCCCATTAGAAACACTGCATCAAGAACCATCTGGAAATTGAAGGTTTTCCCCCCTCAAATAGAGACCTTTTGCCTATTATTCAATTGACACAGGGAAGATTAAAGTGATGAAAATGTAACTTGATGTGTTTTGTATAAGTAAGTGAAATACTGATTGGGCAAATGAACCTTTGCCTGAGGCAATTTCAGCATTCTGCCAATTCATTCAAGAAGAAATTGAAGACCTAGAATAGCAAACATTACAATTTCCTGTAATTCCACTTTCTCTCCCCCAACAAAAGTAATTTATTTTGGTAACTGGAAACCTTTAAAAAAAAAAACTCGAATTTATTTTTATGATTCACTGGAGTTTTATCTTTCGACTGTAGTTCTACCACTGAAGCTATATTTACAAGATCGCTACTGAATTGAAGAGATAACAAGTGAATTCCGGGAAAATTTCTTTGTTGATATGTCTGTTTTTTTCAATTTCTTCTTCTTAATTTCAATTCACTGCTTGCGTCACCTTGTGATGACTGAAGTCATCGAAACGTGCAATTTCAGCGCTTTGTTTTTTCCAAGCACGAGTTGCTTAATCATTGCATGAAATATCTCTCTAATCACGCGAAATATTCCAGTATGTTGATGAAATTTGAGACTGAATCTTCAGTAAATGTTGCATCAAACGTGAATTTCGCCGCCGCCGAAATTTACGATCAGTGTTCCGTGATCGAGGCCGAATGTCCCCACACACTCATTTCACGACTCGATTCGGATCTTCGCGAGTGAGACGCAATCAAACTTTATCGTGATGTCAATTGACGTGTTTTGAAATTTGTGTACAAACTGGAAGCAGTGTAGCATGCTCACTTCGACGGGGGAAAAGCTGCTGCAGTGAAATTGAAAATGAAAGGCAAAGGCGCGGTGATGACACGTGAGGACACATTTTTATTTTATTTATTTTTTCGTCATGAAACATTTGCAATTCCTGAAGGAATGCTGTGGTTTTTGGAAGCCTTCCTCCGGTGATGACGAGTTTGAGATCTACAGTTTCTGCCCTTAACAGATAAAATTACAAGATTAAAAAAAACGAGTTTATTGAATCAAGAGTTAGATTCCTTTGTATAATTTTTTCTGTGTCCCATCAGAAAAGCAAAGAGAAGGAGTTTTGAAAGATCGCATTGAAGCAACATGTCCAGACTCATACTTGAAATTTCAGTTTTCAGATGAGTTTCAAGTTTGATGTATGTTCAGTATGTTCTCCAAGAAGTTTTGGTATACCCGATTTCTACTTCAGAAATTTCGACTAAGTATATGCACAACTGTACGATCCCAGTTTTGCTCAGCAGCTCAGGATTGGAAATTCATGTGTTGGAAACTTGTGAAATTTTTCTCCAGATGTTTTTGTGGATTTGTATAGAAATTGTCAGTACAGTACTGTACATGGCTTGATGGGAAATGAAAAATGTTTTATTATTAAAGAGCTTACCCCTTGGTTTGCAGTGAGCTTCAAATTTGTCAAGAGTTTAGAAACAATATTTCTATGGCCATTTAGAATTTAATCTTTCACACATCTTTGTCACACTATTAATTTTTTGGAACCTTTCATTTTTTAGCAATAAAAAACATTAGTTGGAAGGGATTTGCAAGAATCCAGTGTTATGGTGTAATTCTCCAAGTGCTAGTGTCCTGTGCATTTCAAGTACTGTACTGTATTTTGTCAACACCCTCCAGTTTGATTTGAGTTTCGCGCTTTTCTATGGGTAGCATGAAGATTGACATCAGTGAACATTTCATCACCCATTTTCAAAAGTCAAATCCTGTTTCATCAGGCTTCTGATTCATCACTGTGTATTTTTTTTTTTTTTGGGGCTGTGGTCTTTCTGTCAGTTATGCAGTACAGTATTCATTGGGATTCCACCCAATCTATACCCAGAGAAAGAGAGGCTGATCAGTCTGAGGCATGATGGAACATGATTGTACTGTACCTTCAGAAAGGGTATGGCAGAAGGTTCAATGGTGAATTTTTTATTCAGCCAATATAAAATTGCGTAATTGAAATGCTCCTCAGCTCAAAGATAATAAGAAAATTTTTTCATTGCACAGAAAATTAGATAATGCAAATGATGGAATGACAAATTGGGAAAATTGACGTTGTTCGGAAAATAATGAAATAATTAGAGAATTTCATAACGTGTGAGAAAAGTGAATACTCCGAAGAACCAATGTCAGTATTAAACTTGCTTGCCACATTCGCTGCATGTTTTTTTCCGTGCTCTCATTTACTGAAATGATTGAGTATGTCATAATGAGTGCAATCATCAAAAGACCAAGAACATGTACATATCAGAGTGGAAAAACAATAATTCAAGGTTTTTGTTACTTAACCTGAGTTCGAACTTGAGTTTCACCCTCTATTTGTGTAAGAAGTTAGTATTTAGAGGCTGCCTGTGGATTGCTTTAATCCTGTGCAAGTGTACATTAGAGGAATGCTTCTACTGTATTAGAAGGCTGGTATTTTTTTTTAGAGCAAATACAGTAATCCTATGCAGAACTGGGACAACCCTTGCCTATGGACGTACCGCATATTTTATGAATTTTCATGAAAATAAAATGCAGAAAATATCTAATGAAGGAATCATTTCCACAGAAGACATCTACATTATTTACTTGTGCAGGAATACTTTTTCATTCTCTTTGAACCTGTTCTTATCTGGACAAATCAGCTTGGGCTGATTCTTCAAAATGAAAACATCCAGTATTTGAAAAATTTGTAATTTTGGCAGACGTGCTCCTTAATACTGTAGTTCACTGTGACAAGATTTCGTGTATACTGAGATTTCCAAGGGGAATCACAGACAGAATACTGTGACTCCCTGCATAACAAAATACCTGCACAGAAAAATATTGCCTTACAAAAATTCTTGAAGGGAAAACGGCATAACAACATTTTTTGTCCAAGAATGTTTGCGTTTCACCAAATCATAAATCAAACCTTGGAATTTTTCCTGAAACTTTATGATGCAAGATAAGAAGGGTTTAGCTTTTCATCTTGCTGCAAAACGCAGGAAACTAGGATAAAGAATTCACCTAAATTTCAAACCATGCTTATAAATTGTTAAGCCACAATTATATCCTGAAAAAATCATCAAATTTTATGTTTATGATTCTCTTCTGGTGAGCCTATGGAACCAATGAAATCTTTCAAAATATAATCTTATGGGAAAATTTGTTCCACAGCACAAAAATTCCACATACAGTACAGACTCTTTCAAGCAGAGATAGGACCACAGCCACTTTTAATGCAGTAAAATCTTGTTACAACAAACTTGTGGGGACTTCAGAAAAAAGTTTTTTGTAACAAATAATTTGTTATAATTATTTTGAAAATGATCGTCTGAATGGAAGATTTTATTCATGTTAGACCTGCATATATTCAACATCTTCTTTTTGTGGCCTTTTCAGATGTTTTTCAATGGTTAAAAAACTGTGATCTTCAGAATGAAATGTAATTGCTCATCAGAAAAACAGATACTCTGAATAACAGGTAAATGCTAGCAGACTTTCTTCACTCCAAGTTTTTTAAAGCAATTCCTGCAAATCTTTGTTAGGGTGAATGTTCCAAAATTGCTGAACATTTTTACATCACTAGCATTTCTCAAGCCTACAAACCCTTTTTAACATGAGTATTGCTGGGCTCATTTTCCCCCATGTAATTGCCCCCCCTTCCACCTTCATTCCTAACATTAGAATAATTTTTGAGAGAGAAGATTTTCTGGTGAACTTTGAATAATTTTTGTGCTTGATTCCTCCTGAAATTCCAAGAACCAGTCACATTTGAAATGGGAAATGTGAGACTGTGCCTGCCTTTATCATGGATTTTTCATTAAGAAATCATAGAATGTTCCTCAAAAAAGTTTGTTATACTGGAATGTGCAGTTTTTTGTAATGATATTTTTATAACATGTACCCTATAGGATTTCTGCTGGGACATAAAAAAAGTTTTTTATGCTCAAAAATTTGTTGTAATGGTATTTGTTGTAACAAGATATTACTGCGTAAGAAACCTCTTTCGTGTGAAATAGTGAGTTTGGGAGGTGTAATGAGACTTGTTCCTGAATGTAATGTGTGTGAGTGAGTGAGTGAGGGCACATCCATCTTTCAGATAACACACACACCCTGTGTGGCGTGTGTGATACTGACAAGATGAGGATAACTTTTCCTTTTTTTTTCTCCCCCGCCTGTCTCTATACTTGAGAAGGAGAAATGAGAAGAATCGGGGCGAGGAGGAAGCAATTAGGTGTCCAGTCAGCATATGGCCTCTCGCTGCTCGAGCACAGTCCAGTGAGTGGCTATTATTGCGAATGTGACGCCACCTTGCAATCGTCGTCGCGGAAATTGGACAGAGACAGAGGGAGAAATAGAAATGCGGAAAAAATACGAGTAGTGAGCAGAGCAGAGAAAGAGGAGGAGCTCTTCTTCTGTGGTCTTGCTTCCTTATTCGCATTTATCCTGCATTTTATCTTGGACTTGTCTGAATCACAACTCGGAAAAGGTGGAGTAAAAGTCAAGTGCAGTATTCAATATTGCAGTCAAGCCTCTCCGAGTCGAACTTGAAGGGATCACCAGAAAACTTTCTCTAGTAAGCATGGAGTAAAAACTAATTACTGCACTACAGTATTTAATAATGCAGTCAAGCCTCTCAATGTCAAACTTGGAGGGATCAACAGAAAAAGATTGCGTCAATGGAACAAGCCTTTTTGTTGGCAAAAAGAAAGAGGAATTACCAGAAATTGCAGCCGGGATAATATTCTGTGCCTTCAAATGGCTCCTTGAATGCTTGAACTTGGAGACAACGGTTTCTTCTGCCGAATTATTCTCTTCTGTCGCTTTGAAATGTATCAAGTCACATTTTTATTTCTCTTATTTTTTCCAAGTCATTATATTGATAGCCATTGATGACCAAGAAGGCCTCTAGCAAATTTGAGTTATGGGGGTTTTTAATCCATTGCTTGTGAGTAACTTGGAAAGGGGTGTTAAAAGTAGAGATAAGTGTGTATTTGATGGTATTTTACTTGAAGAGGTTATAGTTATTGAGGCTCAACATTAAAAAAAGTTTTGAAGCTTTGGTGCACATCATAGTTGATTTCAAAATGACATTTTAAAAATAATTCCAATGTTAGAATGGAAATGATGAAAAACCAACTTACAAAATGACTACAGTTGAAGTCAAAATTTAAATTCTGATGTATTCCATTTCCAAGATACAGTCAAACCTCTCAAGTCAAATTTCAAGGGACCTACAAAAAATGTTGACTTGGGAGGTTTTGAATTCAATAGGTTGAAACTACAATACAAAGCCTTTTTTCTGGGAAACTTGGAAAACATTTAAATTTTGATATTCTGGGGCTTAAATGGCTTCTTAAATGAGTTTAAAGGCTGCTGAACTTGGAGACAGGGTTTCATTTGCCCAATGAAGTCTTTCACTTCATTTAAAACACAGAAAATTATGTTTTTATTGCTTTTTGTCCTTCTTGGGTCAAAAAAATAATGGCTAACAGGCCACAGAAAATTCAACTTATGGATGTTTGAGGGGAAAAGCTTTTGACTTAGGGAAGTTTTTAATCTATTGTTTTTGAGGGGATGCCTATATTGACCTTTAAAAAATTTGAATTAGGGTGGTATTTGACATAGGGAATTTTGAGTGATTGAGGTTTACCTGTTTTTCAATTTTCAGTTTAAAAAACTGGGATATGTGTCTTGCTCTGGGATACATTTTTATTCGAAGTTCAGTCTGAATAATTCAGGTTTGAGCCCTAATGCTTGGCTACTTGAGTCTATGTGATACATCAACCCAGTCAACCATAGAATTAGTGCCACCCTTGCATAATGCCACAAATTTCCATGGATCATATCTCCCTCCATTGTGTTCTTGAAGGGAATTGCAATCTGGTACCAACTTACTCAGTACAACAAACAAATTTCTTGTTCTGAAAGAAAGCTCTGCCAAAATCAAAGAAGTTCATGCCTTTCTCTTGGGATATCATCAGGTTTTTGCTGAGAATAAAAACACACTCACGCACAAGATTGATTTCAAATTTCTAATTCTGTATTCACATTCAATTGGGTGGCAATATTTGGGTGTCCCCCACAGTGAAGATCATCTCCTGATAATAGGGTTGCCCCTTCAATATTTGTAATTATTTCTACATAATATTTCGATTGCTTTATTCTATTGAAAGGTTGATTCAAAACTTTGAGAAACAGCACTGCTCTTTTACTAGAAACAATTTGTATAATAATCTAATTTACTCTGTATTATTGTAATAAATTTGATAGTACTGTATATGAAAGCAGTGCTTCTTAAATTGAAAAATTTGCTGGTACTTTTTCTCTGATGAAGCAGAATTGATAACCTAACAATCCTACGATTTGCTTCTGTGAGAAGTCCTCAACTAAACCTTTCTATTGCACAATTCCCCCAATTTAGTGCCAACCTTGCTTAGTGTCACAAATAATGACAACAACTTGTGGCACTAAGTGGAGAGTTGACTGTAGTCCAGTCATTTTCATGTTCTAATTATTCCTTGAGAAGTAAAGAAACAACTTGCTGGTACTTGGTGACAGTCCTTCTGTCTTGTACTTTTTTATTTGCAGACTGGGAAACCGGTATGTATATCTACGAAAATTACTTGAGAAGCATTCCACATTCCTTGAAGGTTCATGACAGTTTCAGTGTCATGCGCTGACTCAGAAAATCTATTACATTACTGTACTTAAATTTAAAATTAATGGAGATAGGAACAGTTGATTGGATTTAAAACCGGCTCTAGACCCAGAGGTGAGTTTCTTGCTTCTGGTTTTGTTTCTCAGAATCAAACTAAAGTATTAATTAACTTAGTAGAGCTGACTGTTGCCGACAAGCTTTCTTTTCTCATTCGAAACGTCTGATTGGCAAGAAGGTCAATTTAATATTGTCTTCCTTATTTTTTTTTGCTGACTGGCTCTCGGTAATATCTTTGTATTTTTCTATTGATTTCAGAAACGTGGAAGTTGAATGCATTTTGTTGTTGTGGGGATTTCCCCCTCAATTTGTGGACGCAGATGAGCGAGTACGTGTGCTTCGCGAACGAGGATGGGCGCCTCGTCGTGTGTGCGACGGGGTTGAGCGGCGGCGCGTGGCGGCGACGGCGGTGGCGGCACGTCCGCCTCTTGTTTTCTTTTTTTTTTTGACTTCCCCCTCGAGGAGAGGTGCCCATCAGTGTTGTGACTCGAGCAGGACTTGCGTGTCGTGCCTGTGTGTGTTTGTCACGACAGAGGACTGACTCTGACTATGCACACTCACCAGTGATTTCCTCGTCAAATTGATTGACTTCCGCTCTGTGGATTCTCTTGGAGTGAAGCAAGAAGAGAGGGTTATCATCATTCTTGACCCCTGCCTCGAGTCGAAAAGTGTTGGAAGAATGAGACAGGGCTGAAGATTTTGCTTGTATTTTCAGTGTGAACGTGAATGTGTGTCTCAGAAAAAATTGGATTTTCCGCGTGTAAAGGGTGCTGAAAAAACTGAATATCAAGTTGAACAGCATCGAAAGTGAGTCAAGTACAGTGTGATTGTGTTGATGAATGTAGAAGATCCCAAAAGCATTCAATTTCAAAGATGACTCGCCTTGGAAAGATGTTCAACATTTAATCGGAGAAAAAAAATGTTTATTTTGAAGAATTTTCAGATGCAGGAAAAGATTTTAATTTTTGAAAGTTGGGAGTGAGAAATTTGACTCATTCATCACACATTTATGCCATTAATCCATGCAGTAATGAAGTACTATTTTCCCTGGGGGTCTTCGGAAGATGTTGTAGTAGAAAACTATTCAGTGATTTGAAATGAGAAGGACCTGTTTATTGAAATTTGCTCGTGGAAGTATCAATTGGGGTACTTTAATTCTTCCAGTACCTAATCCCATTCATGCTAATGTTGGCTCTTTTTTATTCTGATGTCGGGTATCTCGGTCTCCATCGATTTTCTTCGCCATAATTTATATTTTGCAAGGATCTGGTGAAATTTTCATTTCGTCAGAGACCGTTATGCAAATACATGACTGAATACGAGGCATTTTTTCCCGAGTCTTGAGGCTGTGCAAAAAATGTACAATCGAAGCCGCATTTGAAGGGACCTGTCAAAAAAAAAAATAGGAGTTGACGAAACGAGCATTTTTTTCGGGGGGGGGGGGAAAGAAAAAGAATGACAGAAAATTATCATTGGCGATATTCTAGATCTTGAATTGATTTTTAAATGGAGTTGAGAGGATGCTGAACTTGGGGAATTTATTAGCCCAAGTCCCGAGTCTTTCCCTTCCTTTCTAAACACATGAAGTTAAATTTTTTTGCTTCTCTCTTTTTTCGTGTCAGTAAAATAATAGCCAAAAGAATTCGAGAAAAATCGAGGTTTGGAGGTTTGAGGAGGAAAGCCGTTAAGTTAGTGAGGTTTTTAATTCGTAGTTTCCATGGGGAATTCAAACAGGGACGTGGAAAAACTTCGGCTCGGGGACGTCTTAGTTATCGAAATCCAACTTCAGAAAATTGTATACCTTGCAATTTTTCGTATTTTCGTAAGTTCCCTTCAGTTTCGAATTTTTTATTTTTCATTTTGTGTTGAAGAATGTTGCGTGAGGTCGTGAAGAAGACGAACTTACCTCATTTCGTTCTTAGATTGACTTATTCACTTTATTTTATTACTGTATTATTTTTTAGAGGGGTAACAGTTGGTTGCACACGTTTCACCGTTGGTGCAACCGTTGAATGAATGATGCTTTGTTGCGACGTTGTGGCGGGTTCGTTTCCCTCCTCCCCTCCGGTTGATTCGCAGAGGAAGGCAATTAACGTGGTGTTGTATGTTCAGCCAGCTGTGGAGGCATGTGTGTATGTGTGTGTGTGTGTGTGTGTGTGTGTGTGTGTGGGTGTGTGTGTAACACACGAAATCCATCCCAGTTGGGCTTGGATTTAATTGACTTTAATAGCCGAGAGCGAACCTGTCATTGAGATTGATATGAGGCAGAGACTATCGTGCATTGGTACTCGTGGTATACAAGTCTGTGCATCAAAGAGTACGACTGACTTCATTTGGTGTGTCAGGAAGGCAAAGCGGGAATTTGTGTGGATAAATTAATTTAAACTAAGCAAAAGCAAGTGAAGACTCAAGATTCTGCCATGACTTGAAAGATTTGAAAAAAAGGAGTTGGTTGAAGCACAGGAAAACCAGTGAATAAACATGGAACAAGTGGTTGAGTGTGAAGAATTCTCCAACTGGGTTTTATAGTTACAGCAATGCCTCTACTTCAAAGTGTTTTGCCATTGCAAAACTTTCCTTGATGTCATGCCATTGCAGAATGTAGCCTCAGGAGTTTTTTGTAAATTTGGGGAAATTTTTCCATCCAGCCATTTTGCGATTATGATACCAAATATTTGCAAATTTAAGCACGGGGCTGCATATATATTTGCATACTTGGGCAATTTGCGTGAATGAGGAAATCCTCCTGTTTTCAGCCCACAAAACGAACAAGTGCTTCTTTTCTTCAGTTATTATGGAAATTCAGTTTGAAAATAATCAAGGAGCTTTTAGCAGATCGTCCTAAAATGTAGAGGAAGAGCCAAATGGTTTCCAGAGTTGATTCCATTTTTCTTTTTCGGGAAAATTTAAATTTTTTGAGACATTTTAGGTTCCAGGAAAATACGTGGATTTTTATATCCGCCTAGCCCTGGGAAATTTTAATTTTGTGCATGCAAAATCCAGGGGGAGGGTGCATATAATTGCGAAAATACGGTGAAATGACATAATCTGTGAGTGACGTCGGAGATAGCTTTAAAATTTTAATTCAATGTACAGTATTCTTCATTGAAATATTTTCGGGAGTTATTTCGAGCCTCTTTTTTGATCAAGATCCAAAAGAAGCTTTTTATGAATTTCGGAAATGCTTGATTTTTTTCTCGAAAGATTGAGAATTTTGTCTTATTCAAAACTCTTCCTTATACTGTTTATTGATGGCATTCCCTTTTTCAAAAGTCGAAAAAATTGTATGAATTAGCCAGCTTTAATCTATCTATTTCATCTATGATAAATGCCTTCCTGCTTCTTATCGCGATTTTAGTCGACATTTTTCTTCCGTTGTCCCTGAAAGCTGTCGAATCGTTTAAATTGCAGCCTTCACCGTGTTGACAAATGGCTTTTCGATGGTCTTTAGATATTTTCCACAGGTTGTGTCCAACTTGAATTACCCTCGTCGTGTTATTGATCGTATGGTGATCTTTTTTGTGGTTGTTGTTGCGTGTGTGACCTTCAAAGGAGGTCATGATGGATGACCTTGACGTCGATATTTATCTGTATCTTTTTTGGGACAAGTGATTCAAAAATCTAACATTTTTCGCTTCCAAATAAAGAAAAATTTGCTGAGTGGGGTTTTTTTTCAAGATTTCCTAGTGGGCTCTTAAATTCTTGTAATTTTAATTCAGGTGGACTCATCTCCACAACGATTTTCTCAGGATATTCATTTTTTTTTTAAATATTTATTCATTTGTTGGTCAAAACGGTGGGGTTTTCTCCACATGTTAGAGGGGTTCTCTGCGATGAAGAACCCTCTAAAACAGGGGTGCCCAAGATACGGCCCGCGGAGGCCTTCAAACTGGCCCTCAGACCATACCATCACATTTGCCTTAGCTGAAGATATATCTGGCAAAATTTCAAAATTTTCCTGAGTAGAATGTTTTACAATGTATTTTCATTATTTTTGTTCTATTCTAAGAAACTTCTAAATTTGTTTGCTTAATGCTTGCAGACTGCATAACAATACAAGAATAATTTAGCGATTTACTATATATCTGGAAGCTTTCAAAACTTTCAGTTTGAGTGTGCAATTGAAGTTGCACACTTGCTCCTCCCATGCTTTTAACTGGCACATGCATGTACCTTTCTGTAGACACTGTTTTCATTTTCAGGAACTGGTACAAAAGTGATGCATAATTCATTTATTTGTAGTGATTTTGTAAAGAAAACTAATTGAGATCACAATGCATTGTACTACTGTATTACATATTTGTGATTAACTGAGTGAAGTATTATGTTGCTCATTCATAATTTTTAGGAACATGTGATTTTTTGTGCAGGGAAATATGGGGCAAGGATAATAAAAAATGCGCTCAAAAAAAGAAAAGCCTGAGTTAAATTGCAGCTCTTCCTAGAGAAAAAAAAATGGTGAAAATGGAATTTTTCCTTTGCAAAAATATGCTCAGCATAAATAGAATTTGAGCACTGTCAGATAAATGGAAGATGCGGAGGGATTTAAGAGTTAACTGTGATCTTCTGGTTGAAGAAAATAATAATTGAATGAGAAAATTTCTCATTCAACAATGGTTTGAATAAAAAATGGCTGAAAGGAGTGACGCACAAAATATTGACAATTAATGCCGTGTGTTTGATGAAGAATGGTCAAAAAATATTTCTTCACAATCTTCAATGGCAACATGCTTTGCCTGGTTTGTCTTGAAAAAATTTCAGTTTCCAAAGAATGCAATCTTTTCTGGCATTTTAAGTCCAAACACAAAAACTTGAGCAAGATAAATTACTCTGAGACATTGCCAAGCTTGCTTAAAAGAATGAAAGGGACTTGTTGACTTTAGTTAAATTCAAATGAATCTAAAATGTGGAACATTTTTAGAGGAGTCTATTTATTTTCAGCATTGTGGCCCGCACAGGAGGCTTATTTTTTGCATGTGGCCCTTGACCACTTTTGAGTTGGGCACCACTGAGTCTAAATGGATCTTTTTTCAGGTCCCGTTAGGGTTGTTGTGTCGTACTCGAAATTCATTCCTTCAGTGTTCACTAAAGGATTTTTCGTGAGTATTAAAAAAGAAAAAGGAATTCTCTTCAATGAATATTTTTTGTCTGGTCCCTCGAATTTCGTTGCATAGGGAGTCTATACAGTATTCGTTTGCTGCGAGTGCGAACAGTTGGTGTTGCATTTTCTGAATTCGACTTTAAAGTGTGCTGTGATGAGAAGTTGTCTTGGGCTGTTTCAAATTAGGAATGGAAAACTCTTACGAAAATAAACTGAGATTCATGATGGAATGGGGTTTGAGGCGGGATTCTACGAATCGAGGATGATTCATGAAAACGAGTTTCCACGTTATTTTCAACTAGAATTTCCCCCGAAACTCGATCAGCGTTTGTGTGCCAATGTTTGGAATGAATATTCGTGTGCACAGGAGTAAATCGAGACCAGAGGAATTTCTGAATGGCTTTGCTCAATATGACAAATTAGAAAAGTATGAAAAAATAATTAATAATGTAACCCTGGTATTTTTATGGATTAAATGGCGAAAAATTGCAATTTAATGACAGGATTTTCGGCATTCCGCGCATTACTGATCTTCTAATCTATGGGAGCCCGTATTTTTGCTAAAATTCCTGTATCGAGGAATTTCTTCATGGAAAATATTTAGTGAATTTCAGGAATTTATTCTGCTGACAGTTTTATTTACTTACGGGATACACGATGGGGCCCCGAGATGCGGACATAGTTAATGCTTGGCCCTTGTTTTCCATGTTGAACGTCCGCGTGTTGGATCACATTTTCCCATGAACTCCAATGGGGATATTTTTAATTACAGTGGTTCTTATTTTAATCACAAATTAGGGAGAAGTCTCCTAAAAAAAATAGTTAAATAATTTTTCTTAAATTCAACACGCGGCAAATTACAGTGCAGAAAGAAACCACACAAAATCTGATCTTTTGACATGAAAAAGGAATCCAAATAGCAGAGATCAAGCACAAGTCTTCCTGTACTGTGCTCAGAGGATGAACAGAACTCTGAAAAAAGAAGCATAAAATCAGTCTCTTTTGGATAATTAATTAAAGTGAATTTGCTGTACAATATTATATCTATTTTAGTTTTTTTGAAAATAAATTGCTTAGTTTGTTCAAAAGATTTTGGAATTTTGAAGAATTAAATTTTTGGATTTGTCTAGGAATGTTGGTCAAGTGTCAGTATCTTGAGACATTGTCCAGATGCCAATGCAGATTTTTCATGTTACCCAAGTGGGTACTTTCCTGTTATCTCAGTACCTCATTCCTAGTATATTCCTACAAATATCTTTTAACTAACATAACCTGACCTAACCTAACTTCACCTAACTGCCCCCCAAAATCAATTTCAGCAGAAACCCAAAGAAAGCAGAAACTGATTTTGGGAGGCGGTTAGGTGAAGTTAGGTTAGGTTAAATTGGTCAGAGGGAAGGTACAGAGATAACAGGAAAGTAGGTACTGAGATAACAGGAAAGTACCATCAAGGGAACCTCAGTTTAAGTAATCTGTATGTCAGGGTGTCTGCATGTGGAGGCCCCCACCGTAATTTTAGTTGTTTGTGTGTTTCCAGCTTGGGATTATGATTATTGTACTTTGTAATTTTCTTCATCACTTGTTGAGATGTTTGATTTCTTCCGTGTGTTGAAAAAAAAATCAATTCACCTCACCCTTGTGGTGATTGAGTATGAGGGCCACTCTGGATGGATGAATGAATGAATGATTGCCAGGGTTTCCGGGTTCCGTGATTCGGCGATGTGGGTATTGAATCTGCGGGCGAACCCGGACTTTAATATTTTTCCTTCCAGGGCGTGGTGATGAGAACCATTTTAACGATATGTATTTTTGTTACTTTTCAACCTGAGTGGAGTGTGAATCAACTCGATTGGTGAGCCTGAAGGCAGTGTAATTATGGTTTCCTCCCTTTCTGATGAAGAGTCTGAGGCAAAGTGGGTGCTGCAGTTTCAAGGTTTCTGTGAATGAAAAAAACTTTTTTCTCCTCCTTGGAATCATATACAGTGGATCTTTGCTCAGCAAACTCAATTGGTTTCAGACAAAAGTTTGTTAACCAAATTTGATTTTCCCATAGACTTCAATGGGGAAGAATTTAATCCATTCTGTGAACCCAAAAGATGATTGAACGTGGGATATAACAAATTCAAGACCATCAACTGCAATCAGAGCATCATCTCTAGAGGATGATGGACAGGAAATGTGTCTGCCTCAGACCAGTTACACACTGAAAAACAGGAAGCAAAAAATTGGTTACATTTCCTGACTGGCAGGTAGCCCAAAAAATAAATGTATCCTGATAAATTTATTAACCAAGTCTCAAGAGGCTGGAAGCAAATTGCCAACTTAGAGCTTGGGAATCCGAGAGCAACCAGAATCAGTTTAAATCCTTGATATGTAATGCTCCTCTGTGTCAATTTTTTTTAAATTTTAAAAGGCACAAGTTTAGATGAGGTAATGTTGCACAGTATTTCACTGTATGACATTACAACCATAATTTTGCACAGCTTTTTTCACTGTAAAATCTTAGCGATGTAATGTTGCACAGTATTTTACTGTATGACATTACAGCCCTAACATTGCACAGCTTTTTTCACTGCACAACGTTAGGGCTGTAATGTTGTACAGTGAAATACTGTGCAGTATTACAGCCCTAACATTGTACAGTGAAAGGTACTAATCATCTTCAGAAGAGGGAAATGAGCATGTTTTCAAGTTGCTGAAGCAAGTGGGAGATGTCTTAGTGAAGGGTGTGGTGAAGAAAAGTGTACAGAGTAAAACCACTGATTATTTCTAGCAATAAAATGCTTGTGAAGAGGATGAAGTGTTTTATCTGTAACTAAATCCATCAATCTTATTGCAACACATTTTTTTCTAACAATTTTTTATCAGGTCCCCAGCACTTTCTTGTAACAAGATTTTACTATATTGAGAAACCAAGCACAGAAAAACAAACAAGTCTGTCACAGAAAACTATATGACTAATGAAACACAAGATTACTCATACAGTATTAGAGTGCCAAAAGGGAAGAATTTCCATTTCATTGCATTGGCAAATTATTTGCACTTGGATTGTACCATACATTTCAGCCTTAAAATCAAATTTTGACTTTTCCAATTGTGATTGTCCCCCGGAGAAACCTTTATTTAAATTAAATTTTGGCTTGTCAACGAAGGATTTTCTCTCAAAACCAGAAGTTGGATAATCAGAAAGTTTGTTTACTGAGCAGTTTGTTAAGTGAGGGTCTGCTGTTCTGCTCTGCATACCAAAAATTAAGCCCATTTCAGTCAATCTTCAAGGAACCAGCCAAAAAATGGCAGGTATACAGTGAAATCTCAATTCAAGAAATACCATTACAGCGCATTTTCCAGCATAAAAAATGCCTCTCATGTCTTGTCAAGAAGCCCAGTGATTGAATCTGCTGTGAAAAAAAAATCATTTGAAATCACAGCTGAACATGGCATTTGTGAAAGACTTCACAACCAGTTGTGTGGCACAGCTTTAATTCATGAAGTCACAATATCTGCCTGAAACAATGCCATCTAAAACACAAGGAAAATTGTTTGAAAATTTCCCACTGATATTTTTTTGTATGAACCCCGTCAGGCAGAATCTGTCACATAGCTTTTTCTCCCATGACGCACAAAAGAAGAATGGAAGTGAGTTTTCGTTGTCAGTTGTATCCAAAAAGGAATATGGTTATTGAGCCGTCAGTTCTTTAGTTATTTTTTCCTCCCACAAGCTGTACAACATGTTCATTGTTCTTCTGGTGGTCGGTCATGGGATCGAAAACGCAACAAAAAAAAGAGCTTCTAGACGAGGTCACAATAGCCTCCAGGAGCTTTTAAGCTTGATCTTGAACCAGAACGTTGATGGACTATGTTTATTTATTTTTGGTTAGTTATTCCTTCTGTTTTTTTTTCAAGACCCGTGCTTGGATCCAGATAAAGGTTGGCAACGTCGTTAATCTCGACGTGATTTCCGACCCAAGAGAACCCCGAGCAGAAGACGTAAATAATTTCACCCCGAGGGCAACTTTTCTGGCGTCTTGCGGGAAAGAGCTTGTTTATGTTTGATTTAAAATGTGTAATCAATCTGGGAACAGGCTGAAGACCTTGTGCTTTAATTCCTGCCCAACAATTGCCATGTGCTGTGATTTTTGTCAGTTTTGGGTGGGGGGGGGGGGGTGGTGACAATAATTATGGCAATAAAATACAATACAACATGAAATACAACTGGACATCTGACATGCATGCATACACCCATTCATTCCCTGACATTGGTAACAAAATATAGAATATGAATATCAATGCATTTGTATGTTTTGGAATGTACCTTCATCAATGCCTATACTTCACAGTAAAATGTTTTGGCGACAAGTACTGTTGCAAAAATTGTTTTCAGTACCTGTACTTTATAATAGACTTTTTCTCAAGTCCCATCAGAAAGCCCATAGTGTACATGTTAAAACAATCTTGGTATAAACTTCTGTTTTCCAGTCCAACAAAAGTTTGGAGAAATTTTCAATTCAGTAAAAATTATGTAACTAAGGCAGGCACAGTCAGAAATGTCCCAATCTAATTTTGACTGACTGGTTTTTTAATTGCCTTTTTTGTTGATTGCCCAAAAATTGGGAATGAAAAGTAAACAAAGAAAACTAATTTACTTGCTTCAATAGCTCAAGATTTATGTGAGGTTAGGTTTGTGAAAAATGTCTATCACATGCAGGCAATGTAATTAGGAATCCATGAAAATATATGAATGAAGCTCTTTTTTTTCAGAAGTTCATTTGGATTTTTGAAAAATGCTCAAGAAAAACCGAGAATGCCAGAAAAGCAAGATATAACTGATAGACAAGACATACTTTTTTCAGCCCAATTTTGAAAATATTATTTAAAAATAATCAGTTTGACAAAC
The DNA here is from genome assembly GCA_905338405.1 of Notodromas monacha. Classification (NCBI taxonomy): domain Eukaryota; kingdom Metazoa; phylum Arthropoda; class Ostracoda; order Podocopida; family Cyprididae; genus Notodromas; species Notodromas monacha. The sequence goes on along the minus strand of CAJPEX010003323.1, from coordinate 12,539 downwards.
TTTTCTGTGGTCCCCAGAATTTGGCTGTAACAAGATTTTACTGTACAGTGAATCAGTTTCGATGGGCCAGAATTTCTTGAATGGAAAAAGATGTGAGAAAATGTTGTGAAGCTTGTGAGTGTTGACGAGCATCACATGAAGGTTGTATATGGATCAATGATCAATCAATCAATGTAAACGGTATTTCGATAACCAATGTCATTTCTTCCAGGCAGAGGAAATTGAATCAGCACGGAAATGAGAAGTTGCACTAATACATTTAATTTAGAGTGCTGTATATTAAAATAATGCGCTTTCATTGTGCGTAGAAATGTCCTTGATGTCGGGTGTGGTATTCAAATGAGAACAGGGGAATTCACTGGCCTGATTTCGTCTTTTGTTTTCTCTTCTTTGCGGTAAGAATTGGATTACAATAAGTAGGAGCAAGAAAGAAAACGTAAAAGTCCGATGGGAAACTTTGGGGTTTTCTTCGCCCCATTCTTCTCGTGGTTCCATAAACGGTTTAAATTATTATTTTTTCAATAGCCGTAATCTTCTTTGCCCAGAGGCGATGTTTTGCTTCACTTTTCATGTGCCTGTCGAAAGAGAAAATCTGAGTAAGTGGTGGGAATGAAACGGAGCAGGGTGTTTTTTTTTTCTTTCTCGTTCGTGACACTTGTCAGAATTGCGGGTTTGTAAAGCAGGAGATTGTGTAGTATTTTTTATGTGTGGAAAAGATTCTTTTTTTTGGGGGGAATGCCAATGTTCAGTAATTGCCTGGAACTGTTCCGTATCTCGGTCAACCCCATTTTTGGAAAGTTTTGTAAAAACAAAAAAATAGTCGGCTTTTTTGATGTCAGCAATTGCCTCCGAAAAAAAAAACTCGTTTGCTTCTGTTGTATAGCATTTCCAGGAATTTTGAATTGAAAATTAGCTTGGCGACCCGGAAGTAATTTAAAACTCGGTCGTCTCCTTCATTTTTTTTCGGAAGTTCAGCTGCTCTTTCATGTAAAAATTTTTCTGCGGAAATGTCCTTTATTGATTTTGTATATTTTACGAAAGCTTTGAATGCAAAATCAGACTTTACGGGACTAGTTCAGTCGTTGATGGAAGGCATCGAAAATTGCTGTAAATATATATTTTAGAATCAATTAAAGCAAAGAAAAAATACATTATTGCTTTTGGTGTGACGTGGAAATTGAACATTGTGTCAAATCAACACTCGATCAAAGATTACTCATGGGTAAATAGGTGGAAGTTATAGAAGCACATGGAAATTGAGATTCTTTCCATAAAATTTTTCATACGCTGATGAAATTCATCATTTTTGCAAAGCGGGTTTTTTCGATATTCGGATCGAATTCCGTTTCGCTTCGATATTTGGAAAGAATAATTGTGTGTGTTTAAAAAAAAATTAAATTCGGAAAATGATCGGTTTTGATTGCATTGTGATGAGATTTCAGATCCATGTAAGGAGACAATCTAAGGTCCGGCAATGACTCTTCAAAACTGACCCCCAGGCGATGGCTGAATTTTTTTTTTTTACCGTCCGAACCTTGGCCCCAGGGTGTGTTTTGTGTGTGTCAGGTACCTTTTGATCTTTGTGGCGGATGCAAGGATAATTACGACCTGTGGTGTGTCTAAATTCGTCGGAATCCATTTACCTTCGTGATAATGTTTCCATGATGACGAAGTTTTTTTCTTCATGGAAATGGGGGAATAATTATATTTGCTCTCTTGTTTTCACTCAAATATTCCCACCTGCTTTTTCGTTCGGGCTGAAGCAGATGTTTGTCTGAAGGGTGTTTGTGAATTATTGTAGGTATTATTCTAATCGCCATTTTGAATGAGTGGAGAATTTCTTGAATTTTTCCTTGAAGAAGTTCTTGCTGCGTGTTTCTACAATGAAAATTGAGATTTTCTTGAATGTCTACTCTTTGATTTGGAAGAATGTATTCTTTATTGTTTTTACAATATCCAAAAACTCAGAATTTTGTCTATATTTTGAAAAGCATCTTAAATTTGTGCCTTGTTTGTCTTTGTGTACAATACTCTACTTGTGAAGGTTTTTGTTGTCAAATGAATACCAATTTTGGAGTGAAATGGAACCCCGACATGCGGACAACCTGAAATATTGGCGATTCGACTTAGGGACACTTGGTAACTAAAAAATCTGCCCTAATATCTGGATAATGACTTGAAATTTTCACACGTTAACAAAATTTCCAGACAAATGAAATAATTTTAATTTTCAAAATTTTGACATTTCTTGAAAGAATTGAGCTTTTTATCTTTCCGAGGATTAAAAATAAATGTCATTATTATAAATTCAATATTATTCATGATCCAAAACAGGTTATTTTTTTCAGAGTTCTTTCAATCATCCGAGCACAACTTCTGCTTTTTCTTTGCTTTTCGGGTTCCTTTTCTTGCCAAAAAATCAGATTCAGTCTGGTTTTCTTCTCCACTGTTATTCTGTATTTTGAAGTTGAGTAAAAAAAATGTTGGGGGACTTTTTCTTGCATTTTCGATCACCAAGATAGAGGTTTAATTAGATTCGCATTGCATTTTGAGGGGGAAATGTGATCCAACATGCGGACGTTCAGAATGAGAAACAAGGTCCGAACACCAATAATGTCCGCATTTCGGGGCCTCATTGTAATTCATCCATACGAGTGGAAACTTTTTAAATTCGAAATTAGAGCCGTGTCATGGAAGATTATTTTGTTATTCATGCCAATTATTTCTTTAAGTTTTTAAATAAGGAGGCGGAAGTATCAAAAATACCTTTTCTTGACGGATTTTCTCTCGGATGGGGAAAAAAAAACCTTGCTGGACAAATTATTTCCTTCATGAAAACCTGAAATGTTCGATAATTGATCTCGCCTCCAGAAAATTTTCAAACTTACACCCCTGGGGAATCACGAATTTGAAACGTTTATAGAAATCCGTGGGCTGAAGGATTCGACACCACACAAATACGGAAAGTCACCTACGATTTTGAGAGTTGGGAATAATTTTTCGAAGCCGTATGATCCGTCATATTTGTTCATGGGTGCTTCAAATCGAGCCTTGGCAGAAAGTAACTCTCTTGAGGTCCACGTAAATTGATTCAGAATGCAGACAGTATGGTTATTCTTTACTGGAATCTTCAGAAAATCAAAGGAAACGGATTTTAATATTATCTTGCTCTTGTGAAACTACGCAGTGTTTTGGATTTTTTAAAAGTTGAAATTCAAGTACAGTAAACTATGAGTAAAATTATTTGTCAATGCTTAGGCAATTCAAGTTATCAGTGTCACAATTTTCATTTGTTTATTGCACCAGCATTATTCAATAGAGAAAGCAGTGGAGAACTTACTCAGTGCTGTGAAATTCAGCTTTAAACAATCTCACTGTAACATATTTTGAATTGAAACAGATTTTTTAAGGGATGCAGCAGTTTTTTTCCGACCACATCATGAAAAGGATATTCTCATCTGTATGCCCAGAATGAATTATTTTGCCATAGTTGCATTCATGGGCGGGCTTTAGGGATATTTACTATTCGGCAAGAACATGAGAAAATGTGATGGGAGATAATGTGAAGATAAGAAATTATTAGCTGCACAGAAAGTACATTCTTGCAGATGAAGCATTATAGTTACAGGATTTAAAATTGGCTCCTATTCTTTAATACAGTAAATAGTATGTTTGCAAGTCTCCAAGATTACTCTGAAAAAATTCTTTTTGCCAAAAACTATACAAAAAATCTCTGAGCAAAGAATTTTCATGGCTCTCTCTCCATTTTGTTCAGACAGTGAAATTTTTATTTGTGAGAAATTGACTTACAGGATGGTTTTTGGTACTCTGAATTTTGTCCAGACACTAATCTTGTAATTTTAATATTTTGTGAAGAAACTGATCTTGCTAATATTTAAAAAATATTAGTAACAAGAGCACTCATAAATTTATGCTAAACAAAGTGTACAGGGTGTGTGCTGTAAACTATAGAAATACGGACGGATTCTCTAAATTCAGGGTACCATAAAAAGTATTTGTGCATAAAAATTGACTTTGGTTGGGAAGAGACTTCATTGGTATTTCTATGTTTCAGGGAACATACAGTGTACGTTTGTAGGTGCTCTTGCTAATCATAATTTTCTAACATATGTATTTCAGCGAGATCAATGTCTTTTTAGGAACTTTGAAGCAGGACAAGCCTAAAAAAGAAAAGTGTGCAGTATTAAAGCTGAATTTTAATTATTCTGTTTTAGCAAAGGAAGTTGAAATTTTGATTAGAACTTTAGTCCATCATAAAAGAACTTTCATGCATTCATCACCCAATTTGCGCAAAATGTGGTTCATAAATGTTCTAAAATACTTAAGTGAATCTCATGAATGAAATGAATGAACAGAACACTTTATTTCCCGCTTTTCAGCGCTCACAAGGTTCAATCAAGATTTCCACAACCAAACCCCCTTCCCATCCAACCCAAATCTACTCAATGACATTTAATCACTTCAGAGCAGGAAACAGAGCAGAAATTGATAACAAAAATAAAAGAAAATACAATCCACAAAATACAACTGGACATCTGACATGTATGCATACACTCATTCATTCCCTGACATTCCTGAAATTTACAAATTTCCAATTCTCTAGCATTCATTCAAGATATAATTAGGTAACCTAATTTTTTCCACAAAATTATTTCTGATTTTTTTTTGAATATCATCATAACTAATGTTTTTTTTCACTGGTCCCTTGGATTTCTTTGTAACAAGATTCCACTGTAGAACAATCCCTGAAAATAAATATACTTCTCCTCCTCTGCTGGATAACGTTTCCATCTTCCCTCAGGTCACTCAGTGGGGGGAAAACATCTCAATGGAATTTTCTTTATTTTCTTTGCCAAGTCTCCTAGGAATTCCAGGCCAGTCGTCGTCGTCATAGTCGTAGTCGTGTGTTGCGGTCAACAGAGGGGGAAACAGGCCACAACCAAAAAAAAAAAGAAGATAAGAAAGAAGGGCGGCTGTTGAAGGGCCAGCAACTCGGGTCAAGAGTGCATGTGCGAAGGTTATTACAATCGGCGAAAATCGCTCGGCGTGGAGCCATTGGGCGGCAGAGTGGCGGCGGTGGTGGTGGAAAGAAAAGCGGAATTTCTTTGAGGAAAAATAAATGTGGGAGGGCTGCCATTATAGCGTCTTGGTGGTGGACGACGTCAGGCTTGACTTTTTTATTTTTTTATTTTTACTTCCAGTAATAACGACAAGAATGAAAATAAAATAAACCGTTAGAGGCGGGCATCCGACAAGTTTCTGAGGCAAACTGGGGAGAAGGCACGTTGAAGACACGCGCGTGTTGAAATTTATTGCATTCATTACCTGATGCCGAATTATCCTGCCAAAGGAAATTCATGAAATTTTAGGCAGTACAGGACATTTACCAGATTATTTATATATAACTCTTCCCCAACCTTTTTGAATCCGCGGACCATCAAATTTCATCGCAAATTTTTTATGAACAGGCAAATTTCATAAAATTTTCTTCAGACTGGCAAAGTTTCATACTTTTTTTGCTGACTCCAGAAAATTTGGCTTGCTTTATGACAGGTATTCAAAAAGTTTTGTCCTTTTTTGTGGAAAAAATTGAGTCAAGAACCAATGAATCATTTACAGTGGTTTGTCTTCAAAAAGTTGGAAAGGTGGGCTTAAAGAGAGGCTTCTCAGGTAAAATTTATTTTGAAGTTTTATTAGGAGAAAAGCCAACTTTTACTTTTCATTAGTTAATTGCACCTGCCATTGACTTTCCAAAATTTCCAATGAAGCTTTGGATGAACTTATTAAGCTGATGAAAATTTCCTGTGGACCAGCAAAAAGTATCTGCGGACCATGGGCTAAGGAGCACTGTCTATACTATACTGTATACAGGTGTACTCTCTCTACAATTTTCTTGTCTACAATTTTCTTGGGGAGTTGAGTTGGGTGGGGAGGGGGTTTGGATGCGGGAGTTTTGGTTGTGCCTTGTGAACGCTGAAAAGCGGCAAATAAAGTTTTCTGTTCATTCATTCATATAACAATTTTTTTGTAGAGTGTAAATGAATTTTTTTGTGAACCCATCTTTTCCCATTTTAAAAGCAGTTCTCCACCACTAAATACTCTCCTGGAGGTTTTTTTTCCATCTGGTCTCTTGAATTTCATTGTGGAGAGAGGCTATCTGTATATAGGTGGACTCTCTGACAAACAAATCTTATAGACAATGATTTTCTCTGTTGAAGGGAGTATTTTTTTCTGCCCAATATGGTTCTCTCCCCATTTCTACAAAGGTTATCAACAAATATTTCTCTCCACAAGTTTTCTTTTTTATTCCCTTGGAGTTTCATTGTGGAAAAATAATTAACCTGTGTATTAGTGAATTTCCACTGTAAAGTCCTAGGATTCCTTTGAATAGGAAGGAGAAGCCTTGCTTATAGTGTTGGACCCTTGTTAAATTTTTTTTCCCTTCTCTATCTTTTGCTTCCCCATATTGCGCGCGCAGGGAATAACCTTCCCTCTTCCTTCCAGGGAATTAAATTCTTGGTGGAGGATATCCCTTGAGTCAGGGCGTAGCTCTCACTGCTGGGGGCCAGGCGTTGCACTTTGGGTCTGTGTGTGTGTGTGTGTTAAGAGGGTTGGTTGGTTGTTCTTTATTTTTTTTATTCCTTCTTTTTGTTGGCTGGGCAATAGTGAAGGCAGGTGGGAAGGAAGGAAGCTGGCTGGCTGGTTGGTTCCTTCGTTCGTTCCTTTGTGGCCCAGCAGCAGCGCACCCACTCACTCACTCCCAGTGACTGTTGGCGGGTAAACCTTGGGTTATTCGGTAGCTGGGCTGTGCAAGTGTTGGCTGGCTGGCTGGCCAGTCTCTGTCAGTCAGTCAGTCTCGGACCGGCGGACTGACCGTGTGCCAGGGGATTTTTAGTTTGTGTGTGTGTGTGTGTGGTTCATTTGGTTGTCCGTGGTATTTTAGATGCCGGGTCAGTTATTTCCTGAAAAAAAAAAAATATTAGAGTTTGGTAGGTGAGGTTACAGTGCCCAGTGCAGTAATGTATTTTCTTGAGTACCACGCGCGCCCTTGAGGAAGAGTGGGTACCTCAAGTTTCTTCCTTTTTTTTCCTGTGGAATTTGTCCAGAAATTTATCCTCACATGAGACGCGCAGTCCCACATTTTGGGGGGGGGGGGTAGGGAATAACCTTCCCTCTTCCTTCCAGGGAATTAAATTCTTGGTGGAGGATATCCCTTGAGTCAGGGCGTAGCTCTCACTGCTGGGGGCCAGGCGTTGCACTTTGGGTCTGTGTGTGTGTGTGTGTCAAGAGGGTTGGTTGGTTGTTCTTTATTTATTTTATTCCTTCTTTTTGTTGGCTGGGCAATAGTGAAGGCAGGTGGGAAGGAAGGAAGCTGGCTGGCTGGTTCCTTCGTTCGTTCCTTTGTGGCCCAGCAGCAGCGCACCCACTCACTCACTCCCAGTGACTGTTGGCGGGTAAACCTTGGGTTATTCGGTAGCTGGGCTGTGCAAGTGTTGGCTGGCTGGTTGGCCAGTCTCTGTCAGTCAGTCAGTCTCGGACCGGCGGACTGACCGTGTGCCAGGGGTTTTGTGTTTGTGTGTGTGTGTGTGTGTGTGGTTCATTTGGTTGTCCGTGGTATTTTAGATGCCGGGTCAGTTATTTCCTGAAAAAAAAAATATTAGAGTGTGGTAGTTTACAGTGCCCAGTGCAGTAATGTATTTTCTCGAGTACCACGCGCGCCCTTGAGGAAGAGTGGGTACCTCAAGTTTCTTCCTTTTTTTTCCTGTGGAATTTGTCCAGAAATTTATCCTCACATAAGATGCGCAGTCCCACATTTTTTGGTGGGTTAAAAATCGAAATAAATTTTGTAATGATGATGTTGGAAAAAATATAGATGGGCTCTCTCTGTACAATGAAATTCAAGGGGTGAAAAGATAATTCTTTGTAAGAGATGATGTTAGTGCAGAGAACTGAATGGGATAAGCTAAATATTCGTTTTACGGAGAGAAAAAAAATTGTTGTAGACAATATTGTTGTACAGAGAGAGATTTCACCTTCAATCCTTTGAATAACGTATTTACGCAAGTACCACTGTGGCACTTTTTTTTATTTGAAGCGGGAAAAGGGGGGTTTGAGTCATAGGCTGTGATAAAATTAGCAAAAATTCTCAAAGCTTTGGTAGCATCATACTTGTTTGATTTTGCAAGGGAATTTCCGATAGAAAGCTTTACAAGTGGCGATGATGATTACGATTGAATTCAGAATTTGAGTTCTGATCTATTTTCAAAATACAGTACTGTACTGTATTTCCATTTTCTTCAGTCTCTAAAATTCTGGCGCATGTCTTACCGCAGGATACATATTTGTTTCAACATTTTAGGCTGGCAAATTTATATGCGTATTTTACTTCGGGGCATGTACATGTACTACAGTACTCGATTAAATACGATGTACAGTACTTGATGAAATGGAGCATTTTTAAATGATTAGTGCCAAATAGAATTTCTCTTTCATTACTTTCAATTGCAGAGACTAGCAGTTTTAACCACCGTATTAACGGGTTTTTGTTATTTGAGCATAAAAAGTCTATTCGTGTTCAAACGTGACCCCAAATTTTATGCTTCAATTTTGCGGAAGAACAGGTGCATGTGGTACTGAGTGTACGTAATTTTGCATTCATCATGCGAATTCCGAGGGAATTTCAGTGATTTAATTTTTTTCGTGTGTCCTTGAACTGATTTTAGTATAATTTTCCAAGTGCATCGAGGATTGGAATGAAGTTGCTTTTCGATAAAGAGGGAATAGTGTTGGTTTATTTACTGGTGAACTCTCTCTCTCTCTCTCTCTGCAATAATTTTGTATACAACGATTTCCTCTGTACAGTGTATCAATTCAATTTTTGGGTCCATGTCACGTCAGGATTTTCTTCGAGAAAATTTTCTGTGCGAAAAAGGTTCGTCTGTTTTTCCTTGAATTTCGTTGCAAAAAGAGTTTTCCTTCCGTAAAAAAATTTTAAAACGGTGCTTTCAATGAAGTGAGTGATTTTTCGAATTGCGATGAACTGAATGGGCTTCTTTTCCATCTTATTCTCTTTGGTCTCTCTCGCTCTGAATATACACTCGTGGGGGATTCCGCTAGTGTTCCCAGGAAACTCTTCCGAATCTCTTTTTGATAATATTCATGAAGGACAGTGTGTCTGAAGTCCTACTTTCTCCTGTCTACTCAGTCCAAGTGCATCCAGGAAAAATAAAATACAGTGGCATTTTTTGTGCATGGCATTCGTCTCCAGCGAGTGCGAGTCTAGGAATTGCGTGACTGGTGTACGTGAAGAAGAATAAGAAGAAACGAAAAAAAAAGAGAGAACATTCGATGATGGTGCTTCGGCTTGGGATTCTCGGTATTGGGGGATTGGGACTGTTCCGGATTTGGGACAGGAACCCCGGGAGTATAGTGATTTACAGTACTGTATATAGCATTTTCAGGGGGGTTTCCGACGAAAAAAAGGAGACTGACGCGCCTTTCTATATATTATTCAATCACTGTACGTACTGGCTTCGTTTCGGGGAGTCCCGAGTTGGGTGGGTTTGGGTTCTCCCGAGGGTTTTCTCGGAAGTCATGGGTGAACCTGGAGGGGAGTGGAATTGAGTGTTGTTTTATTCACTGTACTGTACAGTATTGTAGAACAGAGCTGAAGAAATAAAGGAAAAGCAAATACAGTATACCTTAGTGAAGGTATCTGAACAGGAAAAAGGGGAAATGTGCTGGGTCGATAATCTAACCCAGCAACCCCGAGGTCCTCCTCCTGGAACCTTGTTTTTGACTCACTGAGGGTGTCCAGTGTGAGTTACAGACGGGGTTGTTGATCGCAACCAAAAATATACTTGCCCAATCACAATCCAGCACAAAAATTATTCCACAATCAAAATTGCAATCACAAGGCGCTAATGTTATACATCCCCAATTGCAAATCACAATGCATTTCTTTATACTGTATTTTTGCCCAATTGCAATTGTAAGGGCTATTGAAACTCTTATCAAGATTTCCATCCTGTTCTTTTGACATTTAGTGCAATCATCCCTGATTAATCTCAAATTATTTTCAAAATACCAATCTTGTGAATGTATGAAGAAAAGAACAAGGAGAATCTAGTCAAAACCATACTTTTGCATCATGGGGATGTCATCTTTTCTAATTCCATTTAGAAGTCTCACCAGACAAAAAACTGAAAACATCTGCCTTGATGAAGGAGTGAAGTACCAAAAATTATGAATAGAACTAAATAGCTTTTCTGAAGTGTTGCCAAACTCATTCATCCAAGTGCAATTACCAATGAAAAATATTACCATATTTACCCAAGTACCATGCACCCTCAAGTAAGGCGTTTTTCACAGGGGTTTTTCAGTTGGAAATTTTGCTAAAATCTTATCCCCAAGTAAAACTCGCACTCGAAAGTTTGTGGTTTTACACTGTGGTATGCACTAAACATTGAACAACAAAATTGGACTTTATGCATGAATTGAACAAAAATCTGATCATTTTTCAACTTTTTCAGCACAAAAAAGTTTTCTTGTTACATTTGTTCAAAATTTCTCCATTATAATTGAGTATAATGCACACATAACTTCCTAAAACTTTGTGAAGTATTTGTATCTGATTATGACACACAACCCTTTTTTCCTTTTTAAATTTGAGAAAATTCCACGTACACCATGAGTTCATTTATGCCATACTCGAAGAAAGACACGGTTGGACGGAATTCAACTTCGGTATTTTTAGTTATACAACAGAAGGTAGATCGTTGAATGTGTCAATCACTTTTTTCATTATCATTTTTCATTGAATGTTCATCATGGTTTAAATCAATTTACCCAAGAAAAATGCATACACTGCTGAAGTTGGTTGGTACTAGTTGTGATTCTGATTATGTCAGTTTTACCCAAATTGCATGTACAATTGCAAGCCTTCAAAAAATAAATGCACAATTGCAATGACTATTGCAATGAGTGAAAAAAAAGTATTGCCCAATCGCAATTGCAAGGCTTGTGATTTTGGTTGTGATTGTGCTAAGTTGTGGCATGATTAACAACCCTGGTTGCAGACATGTGTTTAACATTAGAAGTGTTCACTATCCAGTATAGGTTTTAAAAGAAAATACATCAAAGTATGTACAAATGCATGATTAATGAATTGCCATGATTCATTTTTCATAATTGACCACACACACAAAAACAACACAAAGTAATTACTGTGGGTACATTGAAACAAGAGGTGTTCAGCCTGTTCTCAGATAATTTTTGATTGATGAAACCAGTGTTTTCCCATCCATTTGGGTTCCTGGACCAGCAAATCCCCATACAATTTTTTGCAGACGGGCAAATTCCCACAAAAAAAAGTTCTGCAGACTTGCAAAGTTTCATCAAATTTTTGCTTGAAAGACTTTATGGCAGGCATCAGAAAATTCCTGCTTTTGTTTTCAAAAAATTAAATTACGAACAAATGAAGCAGCTATAGGGACTTTCATCGAAAAATTGAAAAGGAGTGTGTGAAGAAAAGTTTCCAAGAATGAAAATTGAAGTAATTTATTTCAGCAGGAGAAAATTTGTCTGAAGCATCATTAGTAAAAAAGCCAGCGTTTTTTCCATCAAGTAATTTCAACTGCCATTGTCTTCCCAAAATTTCAGATAAACATAACCGAATTAATTTCTACTTTTGATCAAATTATGCTGCAAGAAATTCGCTGCAGTCTGGCAAAAAAAAGGAACTTTTGCAGACTAGGGCCAGTCCATGAACCCTGGGTTGGGGTGAAGGGCCACTGTTGTTGAAATTTATTTTTGTTGAGGTTATTTCTCAGTGGGGAACAAGTACATTACTTTATATTGAGGTTATTAAGTCTCATTTCACGTCAATGATTTGATGATATTATTTCATTCCCCTTGTAGCTGAGGAGCACCTGCTGGGAAATCACCTGCTTTTTCCCTGAGAGCCTCGGTCAGAAATTTATGACTTTCTGGTTCTATTGCTGGTTTGGTTTTCTCCATTTTTTTTTGTGGCTGAAACACGATAGAATTTTGGCACGTTTTGGGCTAATGGTCAAAGCAAAATCATATATTATTTCTTTTGGTTCAGAAATTATGAAGATTTATAGGGATACAACTTTACTCACAGATAAAAATTGTGCATTTTTCGGCTGAAAAACGCTTGAATTTTTGCAAATTTTGGGCTAAAAGTCAAACCAAAATTATATAATTTTTCCCCTCCAGAAATTATGAAGATTTATATTATATGGAGAAAACTTGACACAAAGACCAAAATTGGTTTACTTTGAATTTTTCTTTTTGGCTGAAAAACGCATGACTTTTATAACGTTTCTGGCTGAAGGTCAAAGTGAAGTCATATAAGTTTTCGTATCTATTTTGAAATTTCTGAAGTTCAGATTTGAAAGAAAAATTTTATTGGACCGAAAAATGTGTTACGATTATATTTATTGTAACAAAATTTCACTGTTTGTATTTATCTTGTGCAGCAGAATAGAAGCCCT